>CAUYON010081864.1:0-28297 GCA_963573935.1 Arctocebus calabarensis
GGAGAGAATTCAAGTGGGGAGAGAGAAGCTCTCTCCGTTTTCTAGAGAAAGCATATTTTAATGTAAAAATGTGAATGTGAGTGAAAAATAAAAAGCCAAAATCCTTTTACACAGACTTTTACTGTGTACAGAGCACACAGAATGGGTAAAACTAGGAAAACCCTCTCTCATTTTTATAGTGTGAGTCTTCAGTGTTGTTATATGAATCAATATGGATTACAAAATCTTCTTGAAATATGTAAATATTAAAGGTATAGATCAAAGTGTTGTGCTGTCCTCTGCAAATAATCTAGAAATATTAATATTCACGAAGCTTTAGTTTCGCTTATAATATAAATTAAGGTACCAATAGTTATATATGTAAATCTACCAGCTTTTTAAATTTAATTAAAGCTTAATCTCTTGGAATCAAATTATACTACTGTTGCCAGAAACACATTTGACATAATTATTTGATTTTATTTGTGTAATTTTGTCTGTAGTCAAACTATGAAAAAAAATCTTAACTTTTAAAAAAGATTTTAGGCTTGGCACCTGTAGCACAGTGGTTACAGCTCCAGCCACATGCACTAAGGGTGACAGGTTCGAGTCCAGCCCCGGCCAGCTAAACAACAATGACAACTGCAACAAGAGAACAGCTGGACGTTGTGGTGGGCACCTGTAGTTCCAGCTACCTGGGAGGCTGAGGCAAGATGGATATTGCTGTGAGCTAAGACGCCATGGCACTTTACTGAGGGCGACAGAATGAGACTCTCGTCTCAAAAAAAAAGAAAAAGAAAAGATTCTATTTAAAAGAATCTATACAATATTTTTATATTGTTTCTGTGTTTTTATATTTAATTTCTGTATTGTTAAATATAAATCTGTTTCCTTATCAAAAATGATGGCAGAATGATTTGTTGTCTTTAGAATAACCATTTTTATATGTGCTTATCTTTATCTAGGAAGCTTTCTTTGGAAAAGATCTTCTGGATACAAGTAGGCAAAACAAGCTGAGTTTAGATAATCTATCAGAAGATATAGCTCAGCTTTCATATAAAACAAATAGGAATGCCGGTTTCTTGGATTCTTCCTTAGATCCACTAATTAGTTCATCCTCAGCACTACCAAAACCTGGAACTCAAGGTATGTGGCACAATCAGATATTTTCCTTGTATCAAATGAAATTGACCTTCCTTTCAATTAAACCTTTGAAATGCTTTCTTTTAGCCTCATCTGCATTTTAAAATCGATGTACTACAGCATACATTTAGTAAATGAAATGATTTTGGTGCATTTTAATCCATAAGATTTGGCAAACTGATTTACTTGTGTGACTATCATCAAATCAAGAGTTCTGAAGGAAAATGTTTGGTTTATACTTTCCTCAGCAATAAGAAAGGGGTATAATTTGGCCAAAGGTGTGAATTACAAATAAAATAAGCTTCAACATAGATAAGGGAGTTATTATTAGTATTATTATTATTATTAACTACAGAGCCTGAAGACATTCAAAATAGAGAATAAGCAAAAAGAATGCTATATTTGGGAACTGACTGGCAGACCAGGTTAATACAGTGAAATATATTACCTTAGACATGGTTTCTAACTGTTGGGCCCATAGTTAATTCTTTGTTGTGGGAGGGAGGCTGTCTGGTGCGTTGTAGGGTGTTTAACAGCATTTCTGGCTTCATGACATTTATGATTGTTAAAAATGTCTCCAGATACTGGCAAATAAATGTTTTTTGACTGGCAATTTCGCCTCTGGTTGATGGTCATTGTCTTAGATGTAATAATGCATGTGGGAAATACTAATGTCAGGAAAAAGTATGAGAACTTGATATATTTATAAAGTAATATGATAGTAACCTAAACAGAGCTCTAGATGTTTAAGTAGTTGGATATGTAACCTATGACCAGTGTTTTTCTCCATTTCTAGGTTTTTATGTTATTATCATTTCTAAATTAATGTTCTTCTGACAAGCTTCCTTTTATTCATTGATTGATTACACGCGTTACCCAGCTAATTTTGTGAACTCATTTTGAAAAAACAATTTTCGTCCACTGGAAAAAAATGCCTTATTATATTGAGTAGTTAACAGCTTCATTAATTTGTCATTGTCCTTGTTTGAAATAGACTTTTATTTTTGATTTTGACTTGAAATAATTACAGTCTTACTATCCTTATACTCATGTGTATGTTCAGTCTATGGCCTGTCACAGTGAGGTCATGCTTCTTGTTTCTTCAGTCTCACTAGATTTTTAAAGCTTAAATTCTGTTGATTTAAGTACTTAGTTGGTTTTAGCCTTGTCAATACATTGTTAAAATATTTACTGTAATGTATACCTTATAAACTCTTACTATTAGGCATTTAAAAACTCAAAGTTATTTGGACTTAAGTTTTACAAGGAAAAGGACTGAAATTGGACAGAGGTCATAGCCAGCTGGTTCTTTACTTAGACGCAGTACCCTTCTGAAGTAAAGATCATCTGGTCTTCACTATGATCTGGAAGACTGTACATATGACTGCCCTAGCTGCCGGTATTCCCACCACTCTTTTTTGCTCTGGCCCCCTGTGTTGGCAAACTTGTCCTACCCTAAGAGCTTCTTAGCCTAGAGAGTTGACTCCATCTTTGTGTTTATTGCTCCCTCGTTTCACTTAGATTTATGCCCAGTCATCTGTTTGTAAGCCTCTTCCCTTACCATGGATCTAATATAGCGTCCTGTAGCTTATTTTAATTTTTTTGTAAATAACACAGTGATGTTTACTGTCTAATTCCCTGTGAGAAAGTGTACCCTGTGAGGGCATGCAGCTTGTTTGAGTCACTGCTTTGTTACAGTGATTAGAACAATGTCAGATACATAATTATTGACACAGTTCTATGGGCACTGATTTTTTTTTTAATGAATGAGTGATCAGTATGAAGAGCAAAGAGGAACTAGATGGTACCTGGCTTAGCCTTTATAAAGAATTTCCAAAGAGTTATGAGTTTATCTTTTATACTTTATTAACTTTTCCTGCTGTGTTTTATTTTCCAGATGTTTAGAGATGCTACTTTCTTGGAGAATTCTTTTTTTTTTTTTTGCTTTGTTTCTTAACAGTATTCATTCCGTTTCACTTTTTTTGCCTATTGGTCTTTATTTTAATTTTGTCTCAGTTTATTAGTCACAAAACCAAATAGTCTAAAGTTTTAACAGATTTTTGTCATTCAAAACATTAGTGTGTGTTTGCTATGAAAAATCCCTAGTAAATGTAATAATCTTACATGTTTTCATTTAATATTCTTACTATATTTAGGTACTACTGATGACGCATTAGCTGATATTTCTGAAGTTTTAAACACAGATGACGACATTCTTGGAATAATTTCAGATGACTTAGCAAAGTCAGTTGATCATTCAGGTATATAGGAATACTGTTTTTACCTAGTCTTTTATGATCTAAGTGAGGGGTGTATGTGTGTGGAACAAGTTTGGTTTTGTCTATTACTCAGTAACTGAAATTGTTTTTGGTTTCCTTTCTGTTTTTGGCTTTGTCAAAGAAGTCAACATTCTACTTGTTCTATTTCAGCTTTCCTGCTTTAGGAGGGGTTATAGCAAGTTAGTTAATGTCTATTGTCTTTCTAATTGCATCAAATTTAAGGCATGTTGCCTTAAGGTGTGCTGTATCTTATTTCTACTTTTTTTTTTTTTTTTTTGCCTTTTTCCTCACTTCCTGCTCCTGTGGTAATTATCCATTTTATTTGGTTTGGGTCTTGTAGGTCTTGATTTATGCACTTTCCAGGTTGAGAGCTCACCTTTCCCATTTGGTAAGAATCTGAGTAATGGATGACTGCTGACTAGAAGTAGTCTTTTTTATAGTGATTTCAGCTGAACCAACCTGTAGGTGCATGCGTATTTGTTAGTAGTGCAGATTTGTCACTAATCTATACTTTGCTTTCCCCCTTTATGTGTGTGGCTCAAGCATAGTATAGCTGTGCTTTGGATGACATTCTCAGTAGGTTTCAATGAATGGCTTTATTTTTGTTGGTATCTAATTTATATTACCCAGATGTTACAGTTAGTTTCTCATATAAGATCAAATAAGAGGAGACTAAATTTTTACTTTAATAGTAATAATGAAAAAGCATGAAAAAAAGTAGATGATAGATCACCTGTACTTGTGTCATATATGCAGTAAAGCACATTATGATATTATAATCTATACATTCAGAATGTGACTGCAAAATATTTTAAATATGTAACCTATAATTGAAGTTATTTATGAAGAATAACCTTTTTAACATTGAGAATTTTAGAGCCTTTAAATTATTTATATGAAACTTATTCCTCCTGTTTCATATACTGTGTATGATAATTGAAGTGTACATTTGATATCACTGTTTTCTAATTTAAAGCAAATATTTCTATATTGATTTATCATAGATTCCTATCTTAATATGAGGTTATTTTTTGCAGAAATTGGCGAATTAAACATCACATATGTTCTTTTGTTCCTCAAGAAATGTATTTATCTTTCTTTATTAAAATATAGCTTTAAGTTGCACTTAAGTTTACAGATCTAGTATGTCAAATTTTCACTTAATTGACCGCCCAAACTGATAAGAGTTCTGATTTATTCATAGTCACTGACTTCATGTCTCTATTTTAATCATATTATTGTATTTTAACACAGGTAAATGATGCTATTACATTTGGTACCGGTATTCTGAATTCACTTTTTAGTTTATTTACCTTACTCTTGTAGATATTGGTCCTGTCGCCAATGATCCTTCCTCTTTGCCTCAGCCAAGTGTCAGTCAGAGTTTACGACCTTTAAGCGAAGAGCAACTAGATGGAATCCTCAGTCCTGAACTAGACAAAATGGTCACAGATGGTAAAATATTTGCCCTACATCTAGGCTTTCTAAAAGACATGAGTAAATATGATTTTCAAAGATTTCTGCATGCTTATTTATAATTTAACTTCTGTTCTAATAATTTCTATGCCAATTAAATACTATTTTGTATCAATATACTGAACTCACAGTTAATGTTTTTATTTATTTTATTCTAGGAGCAATTCTTGGAAAGTTATATAAAATTCCAGGTATTTACCATGATTTTTTTGGTTTATGAAATGGCATTCACTGTATTGTGACAACAGTAGTCTTTTGATCCTGTTACTATTCCTACTTTATCTTACAGAGCTTGGAGGAAAGGATGTTGAAGACTTATTTACTGCTGTACTTAGTCCTGTGACCACTCAGCCAGCCCCATTACCGCAGCCTGGCCCCCAAACACAGCTGTTGCCATTACACAGTCAGGGTATGTTGTGACTTTAAAACTGTGGTTCTACATAGTAACCATACACATGTGTGGATATATGTGTATATATGTATGTGGTTGTACCCATACTCAAGTGAGTTTTGGCCTACTCCTGAGTAGCCACCTACCCAAATTATAGGAGAAAATCCTCTCTTGATATGATAGAAAAATAGTAAATTCAGTCATACGTCTACCTTCTTGAAATCTCTGCACGTCTCATGAGTGACCTCATGTCCAGAATTCTTTTGCTCATTCATTGGCAGCAGGGAGGATGTGACAGTACCTGTCCTCGTCCCTCCCCAGTCTCACCTTCCTCCTGCTCTAGACATTTCCTACACGGGGATTTACCTGTTGGGAGAACTATACCCCACCCTCAGCTGGCTGCCTCGTGTTCATTAGTCTGATCTCAGTTTTGTTATTTCTTCAGAGGTTAGCCAGTCACTGTCTTCCTACTACCTCCATGTTTAATCACTTTTGGCATTTGACACAAATGCAAATACCTATTGGGATAATTCAGATCTTCCCTTTAGATTTTGAGCTCTCTAATGGCTGAGTCACATGTGTCTTGCTCCTTGTTGTATACCCTGCCACAGAGTATGTTCAGTTACACTTTCAGAGTAAAGCAGTAACCTTTCTACCCCTATAGATACTATGAAATTCTTATACAATTTTGTGAAAATTTCCCCGAGTTGTTTAATCATTTTTCTTCTGTCTACTTATAATTAGTTTCCACATAAAATAGGTTTAAGACTTCAATTTTTCCCTTGTTCTGGAGAGCTGAAATCTGATAGCCTAGAATAGATCTGTTGAAGTAGATAGGAGATTGAGTGGTACAGGTGAGTTCTATGATGGTGCATATTTTTTGAGTAAGTGCAGAAATGTGCAAATAATTTGTTTTTATTACCAATTGTGTATATACATAAAGAATTCCATAATTCACATAGTTGAAATATTTGAGTTTCTACCCATTTAGCCTCTAAATATAAATTTACCTTGAGTTTTGCTAGACTCAACATGTGATTTATGTTGGGTAAACATTCATCATAACTACTACTTGCCTTAATTGTTCTGATATCCTTTTTAATGACTCATCTTTTCAGTATTTTTCTTCTCTACATGTAAAAATGACCCATCTTCCTGTTTTGAGTTTTTCTTTTTTTTTTCCCCAAAGAGACAGAGTCTCACTTAGTCGCTCTCAGTAGAGTGCTGTAGCATTACAGCTCACAGCAACCTCTAGCTCTTGGGCTTAGGCGATTCTCTTGCCTCAGCCTCCCAAGTAGGTGGGACTACGGTGCCCGCCACAGTGCCTGGCTATTTTTTGTTGCAATTTGTCCAGGGTCAGGTTCGAACCTGCCACCCTTGGTTGCCGGGGCCGCTATCCTACGCACTGAGCCACAGGCACCACTCTATTCCTGTTTTCTATAACTGAATGTATATATTTTAGAAAGTACGTATTTTAGGCTCGGCGCCTGTGGCTCAACAGGCTAAGGCTTCAGCCATGTACACCTGAGCTGGCGTGTTCGAATCCAGCCTACGCCCACCAAAAACAACAATGACGGCTGCAACCAAAAAAATGGCCAGGTGCTGTGGCGGGCGCCTGTAGTCCCAGCTACTTGGGAGGCGGAGGCAAGAGACTCGCTCGAGCCCAGGAATTGGAGGTTGCTGTGAGCTGTGATGCCATGGCACTCTTATCTAGGGTGACAGCTTGAGGCTCTGTCTCAAAACAAAAACAAAAACAAAAAGAAAGTACATATTTTAAAAGAGATTTTGAGATGATTTGGTCAGGGTATGAAAAAGGCTGCCTACTCTCATGAGCGTGTAGTTCTAGCTGGGAAGACATTCATTTGTACAACTAATGGATATTGTAGTGGAGTACGGTTTAAATAGACCCTTGTGAATCACTGTGATTTCATTGTTCATATCTGAACAAATGATAGTTCTTGAACTCCTGGCCTCAAGCAATCCACCTGTCTTGGCCTCCTGCAGTGCAGGGATTATAAATAAAATCCATTGCTCCTGATGGAAAAATAGTAGTTCTTTATTTAAGGGTAAAGCATGATCAAGTTACATATAGGGTGACACACGGGAATTTAATAATGACAGCCTTTGTCCAGGGCAAAGGAGGAGAAAATGGGCAATGTTTAAGGAGGGAAAACTGGAAATGGACCCCGGACCTAAATTGTAGGCTGCTGTGAGAAGTAGGCAGAGGCAGGTGGTCATTTTTCTCCAGACCTTTAGGAGTCATTGAAAACCTTATACCTGGCTCGGCGCCTGTGGCTCAGTGGGCTAAGGCGCCAGCCACGTACACCTGAGCTGGCGGGTTCGAATCTAGCCCGGACCTGCCAAACAACAATGACGGCTGCAACCAAAAAAAAAAAAAAAAAATGGCCGGGGCATTGTGGCGGGCGCCTGTGGTCCCAGCTACTTGGGAGGCGGAGGCAAGAGACTCGCTTGAGCCCAGGAATTGGAGGTTGCTGTGAGCTGTGATGACACAACACTCTATCCAGGGTGACAGCTTGAGGCTCTGTCTCAAAAAAAAAAAAGAAAACCTTATACATGTGGAATGACCTGGTATTATTCTATGGTATCCCTTGTGTCGTTACTGGAAGTGAAGTTGAGACAAGAAGAGTTCTACTAATGAGTTTATTGTGACTGGGACTAAGTTAAAACGTAGGTTCCATGTAAAGGTAACTTGCAATGTTATTTCAAATGAAGGAATTGATACGAGAGGCAATGAAGTTGGCGTAAGTAGAACTGTGTTACTGAGGGGTTGTAAGTTGTGAAGAATAAGGGTGAAATAAAATAAATTCAGCTGTACATAAGTTAGGCTGGTCTAGAGCATAATCATGAAACATGGAACAAAGGAAAACTCAGTCCTTCACCTATACTATAGTAAAGCACATAAGATAATAATAGCTATTATTAGGACAAGTTTCACTCTGGTCACATTGTGATTGCAGTGGATGGTTCAGACAGGTAGCTATAGTATGGATCACACAATAGACAAACTTTTGCTTGTTCCCAATTACATGAAAAATATTTGAAAAATATCATATATTATTCATTCAGATATCATTAATGGAATATCCTTTCACTGAAGTTTGAAAATAGATGTAGCATTCTATTTTAAATAGAATATTGTTATAAGCAGAAATCTTATTATTTAATCCTTGGCGCGAATAAGACTTTTCCATTGTGAAAAACTGATCCAGTAGTCCCAGCTCCGTCATTTAGTAGGATGAACCGTCTTGTGGAAGTCAGGTAGTTCTAGCAAGTTCTTAAGATAAAATTTTGAAAAATTGTTGGTGGTCAGCTTCAGCATCCTCTCATATGCACTGGAGCTACATACACTTTATTGTCGTAACTTTTAGATGATCTGGTTTAGGTGCAAAGACATTATGCATTGTAAAAAGCTATAAATGTGAGACATAGCTTTTGTTTTCTCTAATGGTATGGCAGAGCAATCAGGTTAGGAGTTCTCTATTGCTATCCCAAATATTAGATAATTGTATGATCATATTGTCATTTATATAATTGGTGATGTGGATCTCCTGCAATAGTATTGTTCTAAGTGTTGGAAAAATTAACGGAGGCCTTGTTTTAGAGTATGTCTCCGCAAATCATCAAGTTTAATTGGGAGGAATTTTTGAAGGTACATAAAGTTTTTTTGGTTTTTCAGGGGTTTTTGATGGAAAACTGCTCTATTAGTATAGCGGCATATTTCCAAATAGTTTGGACAAATAGCCGATCACAAAAATGATTGTAGTAACATGCTGAAGACAGAGTTATAGAGAAACACACGTGGTCTTGATTTGCCTGAAGCCCATTTAGAAAGAAAATAAGATATTTGAACCTTGTGAATAAGTTGGAACAAGTTAAAATGCATTTTGGCTAAATTTCAAGTAATGAAAATTAGGCCCGAACAGAGTATATATGTTTTTAACAATAATCACCTAATTGGTAATGCTACTACTGCTTACTATTCAAAGTGCCAATTTAAGAATCATAGATGCATCTGGCTGTGGTGGCTCCATAGCACTCTGAGAGTCTGAGGAGGGAAGATCGCTTGAGGCAAGGAGTTAGAGATTAAAATGAGCTATGATCCCACTGCTGTATTCTGCATGAAAAACAGGAAAGAAAAGAGCCAGGCTTGGTGTGCCTGTGGTCCCAACTATATGGGAGGCAGAGATGGGATGATCACTTGAACCCAGGAGTTTGAGGTTACAACGAGCTATGGTCACAAAGCTATAGTTCAGCCTGGGTGACAGAGTCAGACCCTGTGTCTACAAAAACAAAAATTAAAAAAAAAAAAATCATAGATGATGATGATGATGATGATGATGATTTGTATTATGAGGAGCAAGAGTAAAATATAAAGAGCATCTCTTTGTAAATTTTCAGTGATGAAAAAGAGTATTTGATAAAACATACTAGCGTTTGCTGTGATTCATTCTTTCCATAGAGTTAATACGTATTAAATAGTTACTGCATACCAGACAGCATGCTGAAGGCTGTGCATACATTATCTTAACCAGAATACTTAACAAATACCAGAATACTTAACATTTTTCAGAAATAGAAATTGATTCTTTTCTTCTTCTGACAAGTAGCGGAATTAAGATCCAAACCCAGGGCTATCAGTATTATTATGCAGTATAATATTGAAAAAAAAATCCTTTTACATAACATTACAAGTTATTATAGCCTTTCAAATAACATTACAAGTACAATTGTATTTTGGTATACATAATAGGGCGTTGATTGCAGGACCCCCATATATAACAAAATCCAAGCATACTCAGCTCCTGCAATCAGCCCACAAAAAGTATACCCTCTCTTTGTGGTGGTTTTCTATGCAGCAAATACTGTATTTTGGGGCAGTGCCTGTGGCTCAAAGGAGTAGGGCGCCGGCCCTATATACTGGAGGGGGTGGGTTCAAACCCAGCCCTGGCCAAAAACTGCAAAAAAAAAAAACCAAATACTATATTTTCCATCTGCATTTGGTTGAGGAAAAAAAACAATCCATGCATAACTAGACCTGCACCACTCAAACTTATGTTGTTCAAGAGTTTCAGTTGCTTATTTTTTGTGAATATTATGCAATCTGAATTACTGTTTTCTTCTCTGAAGATGTTTTTACACGGATGCCACTCATGAATGGCCTTATTGGACCCAGTTCTCATCTCCCACATAATTCTTTGCCTCCTGGAAGTGGACTAGGAACTTTCTCTGCAATAGCACAATCCCCTTATCCTGATGCCAGGTATTGTAAAGTTTTCTATGGAAACTAAAATTACACTAGTTTCTGTTTCAAGATTAGTCTGTTTTAATTATTGTTCATAACATTATTGTATGTTCGATTTATTATGGATTTTACTACAAATAAACATGTTTCTTTTAGCTGTTTTATAATAGGTTTTAATGAAAGGTTGTAATTGAACATGGTATTAGAAAGTTATTTTATGTTTATGAGGTAAAGATGTTTATTTTTTTCCAGGGATAAAAATCCAGCATTTAATCCAATGGCAAATGATCCTAATAACTCTTGGACATCATCAGCTCCCCCTGTGGAAGGAGAAAATGATACAATGTCTAATGCCCAGAGAAGCACACTTAAGTGGGAGAAAGAAGAGGCTCTGGGTGAAATGGCAACTGTAGCACCAGTTCTCTATACAAATATTAATTTCCCCAATTTAAAGGAAGAATTCCCTGGTAAGTCCTGGATGCATTATTGCTATCTGTTTACCTGTGTCCTCTCATGTGTAAAGACTTCTTTTTTCCTACTTCAGTAGTGAGCCCTTGTACTTTTTCTAATTTTCATCTGGCATGGTGATCCTATAATGTGAAGATTCTCTAGGTATCTGTAAATGTCTTTTATTTTCTTAGTTCTAGGCCTTGCACCTTTTCACATATTTCCCAAAAGGTAGTTTAAGTTAATGGAATAGTCCCATTTCTAGTGCCTCGCAGTACTTAGGTATATGCAGAAGCCAGAGTTACATAATTGTAAAAGTTAAAAAAAAAAATTTCCTGGCTTGGAGACCATAGCTCACGTGGTTGGGGTGCTGGCCACATACACCAGGATTAGCGTCAAACTCAGCTTGGGCCTGCTAAAAACAACAATGACAACTATAACCTCTCCCCCCAAAAAAATTCTAGAATAGAAGCCATCATTTAATAAAAAATAATTTAAGCTAAATCAGAGTCAATTCTAGATAGTCTGTATTGAAACTAACTCCTTATATCTTCCCTTCTTCCTTCCTCACTTTCCCTGATCAGCTGTTACCCTGCCTGTCTGAAAAAGCACATGATAGAATAATCAGAATTTTTCACAAATAGTGCTAAGCAGTGAATAAAACATTGATTAATGAGATGTCCGTCACTAAATATTTGCATGTAGTGTTCTTTTGGAGTTAATTTTGTCAGACAAGCCAGGATTGAATGTTGAGACTCTGGTTTTGTAGTAGTTCCTCAGCTGTTCACTTATAAGCTCTGCTAGATTGCTCGAGGAGCACATGGTCTTTCCATGTGGACGACCTCTGCTTCTTAGATGCCTTTTTGTTTTGGTTTTGCTGTAGTGCTTTATTCATTATATATAGAAATGAATCAAATGCTGTGTCATGTAACCGTAGCAATCAATGGTTTGATGCAGGGAATCTTACAAAAGCAATGTCCCGTTCTTCAACTGCCTTTTTTTTTTTTTTTTTTTAAACCATGTGTAGATGAGCATATATAATTGTCCTAAGTCACTTTGGGTATACATAAAATGTCTTTAGAGCTTTAGTTTTTTGGTGTTTTTTGTTTCTTTGTTTGATTTTAAGGAATTTTCTTTAATATTTTACTTTGTGATGCAGGAAATTCATGAAATACTATGTTATAATGTTATTATGTAATAATTTTCATTTTTATTAGCTTTGTGGAAACTTGCTTGCTTTTTCTAATGTGGAGTAAATCATTTCTATATGTACCATTAGCTTTGCTCTCACCCAAACTTCATTTTGTATACCGTTGTGACACTGAATGTCACAGGAATGGTTTGAAATCATCACTTCTCCATGTGGATTTTGTACAGTGCTAGTGAGATGTCTATTAGTGTGATTACTTGTTTAGGTCAGAGATAGACTTCTGTTTAGTGTAGATGTTTTACAACTTTTTCTTTGGTTCTTTAAGATTTTTTAGTATTTTAACATGGCTGAAAGAACTTATTATTCTTGGCTTAAATTTGTTTTGTCTGCTTAGTACCAGAATTTAAAACTTTCCAACTCTATAAGCCAAATTACTGATAGAGTTAATACTTCATTGAGAAAATATTTGTTTAGCCTACTCTGTGCCAGGAACTTTGTGCTATGTAAAGAATTTTATTAATACAAGATTACTACATTATGGAAAATATGGCCTGAATAAGATTGACTATCAGCAGTTCATCAACATTTTATTTTTTATTACAACACATCATTAACATGGCTCCAAAAAAATGTATACCCTGTTCTTTTGTTACAGATTGGACTACTAGAGTGAAGCAAATTGCTAAGTTGTGGAGAAAAGCAAGCTCACAAGAAAGAGCACCATATGTGGTACTTTTAAAAATACTATGAATTAAATCTTTAAGCACAATTCTTGAACCTTATTTTATTTGTATTAGATTAATAAAAATTTCCCATTTCAGAAAATGCTTAATACTTCTACAATAAGCAACAGTATTTCTACAGTGATTTCTTAACTCATTGTATTTTAATATAATAAATTCATATTCATATAGAGTATGACATTTTTATAATCTAGTTAACAGACCAAGATGTTAAAGATTGAAAATTAGTTATTTTGGGGGGGATATGTTTAATTCATTTTACTTTAAAATTGTTTTATCTCTTCAGCAGATAGTACAGTTATCCTTGTGTCCATGAGTTCTGCATCCATATAGATAAAAATATTGAGGGGAAAAGTGTCTCTGTACTGAAAAGATAACTATTTTTATTTAACATTTACATTGTATTAGATGTTACAAGTAACCTAGATACAATTTAAGGTAAATGTTAGGTTGTGAGTAGGTCATGTGCAAATATTGTCCTATTTTATATAAAGGACTTGAGCATCTTCAGATGAGGGTGAGGGCAGTCCCAGAACCAGTTTCCCGAGAATAGTGGGGGCATCCGTGTAAATTTGATCCTAGATTAGTATGCCTCATTTCTTCAACAATTAATAAACAGTTCTTTGCATCCTAAAAGAGACCTATTTAGACATCTTATGGAGCTCTTGGAATATTTTCTTTGCCAGGAACTATTACAGAATTTTATATATTTCACTGTTTAGGTGGTAAATTGTTTTCTCCCAAAGAACGAAATCAACCTTGTCACCTGGAACCATATTTCTGTTATTATTTTAAAGTATATTAAATCTGTATTATTATTTTGAAACATGTTACTATATACAGATATCTTCAGATATATGTGTTCTCTAATACACATATTTTCAATTTTTATTTTTTTTTATTAAATCATAACTTTGTACATTGATGCATTTATGGGGTTCAGGGTACTGCTTCATTAAACAATGTGAAATGCTTACATTGAACTAAGTAACACATCCATTACAATTATACTAATTTCTTAATAGTTTTGAAATGTGCCATTGCATCATGCACATTAGGTGAGGTTCCCCCCAAATACCTTCCCTTCTCCCTTATCCCTCCTCCCCTCCCATCTTTCTCCTCTTCCCTTCTACTTTCTGGCCCATAGTTAAGTTTTGCCAATTGTATGAGTGTGTAGGTAGTTATATATTGATTTCATAGTAGTATTCAGTACACTGGATACTTTTTTTTCCATTCTTGAGATACTTTACTAAGAAAAATATGTTCCAGCTCCTTTCAGGTAAACGTAAAAGATGTGAAGTCTCCCTCTTTTTTATGGCTGCATAGTATCCCATGGCGTACATATACTGCAGTTTGTTAATCCATTCGTGGGTCCATTCATGTTTCCATGCCTTGGCTATTATGAATTGGGCTGCAGTAAACATTCTGGTGCAAATGTCTTTGTTGTAAAATAATTTTTGATCTTCTAAATATATGCCTAGTAGAGAATTGCAGGATCGATCGGTAGGTCTACTTTTAGTTCCTTGAATGTTCTCCAACCTTCTTTCCAAAAAAGGTCATATTAGCTTGCATTCCCACCAGCAGTGTAGAAGCGTTTCCTTCTCTCCACATCCACACCAACCCCTGTAGTTTTGGGGTTTTCTGATGTGGGCTAATCTTACTAGAATTAGATGATATCTCAAAGTGGTTTTGATTTGCATTTCTCCGATGATTAAGTATGATGAGCATTTTTTCATGTGTTTTTAGGCCATACGCCTTTTTTTTTTTTTTTTGAGACAGAGCCTCAAGCTGTCACCCTGGGTAGAGTGCTGTGGCATCACAGCTCACAGCAACCTCCAATTCCTGGGCGCAAGCGAGTCTTCTGCCTCCGCCTCCCAAGTAGCTGGCACTAGAGGTGCCTGTCGCAACACCCAGCCATTTTTTGGTTGCAGCCGTCATTGTTGTTTGGTGGGCTAGGCTGGATTCAAACACGCCAGCTCAGGAATACGTGGCTGGCGCCTTGGCCCGTTTAGCTACAGGCGCTGAGCCAAGGCCATACGCCTTTTTCATCGGAGAAGATTCTGTTCAAGTCTCTTGCCCACATAGAAATGGGGTTAATTATTCTTTTCTTATTGATTGATTTGAGTTCTCTGTAGATTCTAGTTATGAGACCTTTGTCAAAAGCATAACCTGCGAAAATCTCCCATTCTGAAGGTTGTCTGTTTGCTTTACTTACTGTGCTCTTGGCTGTGCAAAAGCTTTTTAGTTTGATCAGATCCCAGGAATGTATTTTTGGTGTTGCTTCAATTGCCCCGGGGCCTGGGGTGGGGGGGGTCTTCCTCATAAAATATTCTCCCAGACCAATTTCTTCTAGTGTTTTCCCTGCATTCTCTTCTAGTATTTTTATAGATTTATTCCTTACGTTTTAATCTTTTATCTAGTTAGAATCAAGTTTTGTTAATGGTGAAAGGTGGGGTCCAGTTCACTCAACACCATTTGTTAAATAGGGAGTCTTTCCCCAACTGAATATTTTTGATAGGCTTGTCGAAGATAAAATGACGATAAGCATCTGGGTTCATCTCTTGATTCTCTATTCTGTTCCATAAATCTACCGCTCTGCTTTTGTGTCAGTACCATGCTGCTTTGATCACTATAGATTTATAGTATTGCCTGAAGTCTGGTAATGTGATACCTCTTGATTTGTTCTTATTTCTGAGTAATGTATTTGCTATTCAAGGTTTTTTCTGATTCCATATAAAATGAAGTAGAATTTTTCCAGTTTCTTTAAAGTATGACAATGGTGCTTTAATAAGGATTGCATTAAATTTGTAGATTGCTTTGGGTAGTATGGACATTTTAACAATGTTGATTCTACCCAGCCATGAGCATGGTATGTTTTTCCATTTGTTAACATCTTCAGCTATTTCTTTTCTCAGAGTTTCATAGTTCTCTTTATAGAGATCTTTCACATCTGTTAGGTAAATTCCCACATATTTCATCTTCTTTGGCACTATTGTAAAAGGAATAGAGTCCTTGTTTGTTTTTTCAGCTTGACTATTGTTGGCGTACATAAAAGCTACTGACTTGTATTGATTTTTGTATCCTGAGATACTGCCATATTCCTTGATCACTTCTAAGAGTTTTGAAGTTGAGTCCCTGGGATTTTCCAGGTATAGGGTCATGTCATCAGGGAAGCGTGAGAGTTTGATCTCCTCTGACCCTATTTGCATACCCTTGATCACCTTCTCTTGCCTGATTGCGATAGCTAAGACTTCCATTACTATGTTAAATAGCAGTGGAGACAGTGGGCATCCTTGCCTTGTTCCTGATCTGAGTGGAAATGTTTTCAATTTTACACCATTCAATATGATAATGGCTGTGGCTTTGCTGTAGATGGCTTCTATTAGTTTAAGAAATGTCCCTTCTGTGCCTATTTTCTTAAGAATTCTGATCATGAAAGGATGCTGGATATTCTCAAAGACTTTTTCTGTGTCAATTGAGAGAATCATATGGTCTTTTTTTATTTTATTGATGCGATATATTTATAGATTTGTGTATGTTGAACCAACCCTGTGACCCTGGAATAAAACCAAGTTGATCATGGTATATAATTTTTTTGATGTGTTGTTGAATCCAGTTTGCTAAGATTTTATTGAATATTGTTGCATCAATATTCATTAATGATATTATCTATAATTTTCTTTCTTTGCTGGATCCTTTCCTGGTTTTGGTTTCAGGGTGATACTTGCTTCATAGAATGTGTTGGGAAGTATTTCTTCTTTTTCTATGCTTTGGAAAACATTGTATAATATAGGTACTACTTCCTCTTGAAAGGTTTGATAGAATTCAGGTGTGAAGCCATCTGGTCTTGGACTTTTCTTTTTAGGGAGATTTTGTATTGTTGATGCTATTTCAGTGGTTGATAGAGGTCTATTCAAGATTTCTAATTCTTTCCGGTTGAGTCCAGGAAGGTGGCATGTTTCCAGGTATTGGTCCATTTCCTTCAGATTTTCATATTTCTGGGAATAGAGATTTTTGTAGTAATCATTGAGGATTTTTTTGAATTTCTGAAGTGTCTATTATTTCTCCTTTATATTAAGAGATTTTACTTTTCTATTTCTGGTTAGGTTGGCCAAAGGTTTATCAATTTTGTTAATATTTTCAGAAAACCAACTTTTTGTTTCATTGATCTTCTGAATGATTCTTTTATTTTCAATTTCTTTTAATTCTGCCCTAATTTTGGTTATTTCTCTTCTTCTGCTGGGTTTGGGGTGTGATGTTCCTGATCCATTAAGTTGTTGGCTTCCTCTCTTTCTGTTTCCTTGATGAAGGCTTCCAATGCTATAAATTTCCCTCTTAGGATTGCCTTTGCAATATCCCACAGGTTTTGATAATTTGTGTCTTTGATATCATGTCGTTCCAAAAATTTGTTGATTACCTTCTTAATCTCGTCTTTGACTCAGCTGTCAGTCAATCTAAGATTCTTCAGCTTCCATGACTTTGAGTATGGAGATTCCCATTGCTGTTGAGTTCAATTTTTATTCCATGGTGGTCTGAGAAGATACAAGGAATAATTTCTACACTTTTAAATTTGCTGAGGTTAAACTCATGTCCTAGGATATGATCTGTTTTGGAGGATGACCCGTGAGCTGATGAGAAGAATATATATTCAGTTTTATTAGGGTGAAATGTTCTGTGGAGGTCTGTAAAGTCCATTTGTTCTAGGGTCAGGTTTAAGTCTAATATTTCTTTGTTCAGTTTCTTCTGGGAGGATCTATCCAAAAGTATCAAGGGGTGTTAAAATTTCCAACGATTATAGTGCAGGAAGATAAAATCAAGTAGTTCATATCCATTAGGATCCGCTTTATGAATTGAGGAGCATTCTTGAAATCTCTTCATTTTGGGTGTTTCCCTTGACAATTATGTAGTGACCTTCCTTATCTTTCTTTATCTTTGTTGGCTTAAAGCCACTTGTATCTACTACTAAAATTGCAACACCTGCTTTTTTCTGGTTTCCATCTGCCTGTATTATACAAGTCCATCCCTTCATCCTGAGTGTATTTTTATCCTTTAACATAATGTGAGATTCTTGTATACAGCAGATATCTGATATATTTTTAATTTTTAAATGTAATATTTTGATAGAGCATATATTTTTTGTGTTAATATGCTATTTTGTTTTACTTTGACTTTAACTTAAAGTAATTATAGGATTTTTTTTCATTTTTTACATGATTTTCTTGGATATATTTCAAATATTCAGATTTTTATTTTCAGGAATGATTTATATTCTAAATTGAGGGAGACTTTCTTACATTGTCTATGTATTTGTTAAAAAATTAGGATCAAAAATATTAGATTATGGCTTGGCGCCTGTGGCTCAATGGGCTAAGGCACCAGCCACGTACACCTGAGCTGGCGGGTTCTGATCCAGCCCGGGCCCACCAAACAACAATGGCAGCTGCAACCAAAAAATGGCCGGGCTTTGTGGCAGGTGCCTGTAGTCCCAGCTACTTGGGAGGCGGAGGCAAGAGACTCGCTTGAGCCCAGGAATTGGAGGTTGCTGTGAGCTGTGATGCCACGGCGCTCTATCCAGGGTGACTGACAGCTTGAGGCTTTGTCTCAAAAAAATATATATATATTAGATTATACCTGGGATTGCTTAGCCTGATTCACATAGAGTTAAGCATATCTTTACCTAATAGGTACCATGCATGGTAAAGAGAAGATGAGTTATTGCCCAGAATTTTTCCTTGGAGAGGTTATAAGTTCTGAAGGATGATAGATATTTCAGCTATTTTTGACTATTGAACCTTTTTCTTGTTTTTATATGATAAAGTTCACACTAGTTTTATTTTTCTTAAAGCATGTTAACATAGTCTAGGTAATAATTTCTTTTTCCTCTTTTTGTCCAAGCAAAAAGCCAGAGATAACAGGGCTGCTTTACGTATTAATAAAGTACAGATGTCTAATGATTCCATGAAAAGGCAGCAGCAGCAAGATAGTGTTGATCCCAGCTCTCGTATCGATTCGGAGCTTTTTAAAGATCCATTAAAACAAAGAGAATCAGAACATGAACAGGAATGGAAATTTAGACAGGTATGCCATTTGGGGGATTATTTGTTGTTTAAAATTCCATTTTTCTTTTTGAAAAGTACTTATGTAGTATTATTTCAGAATGTAGTTCCTGATAGATTGGGAAATTTGATTTAAAATAGACTTGTTTCCCTTTTTAGTAAAATGTATCTAAACTTGGGGAGCTTTATTGAAATATTATAAGTAATAGCCCCAGGCATAAGTGGGACATACTTTGGTGAATAGTTCTTTTCTTTAGGAATTTATAATTACTATTTGAGCAATCTGGTAACTGCTGACAGTAAACAAGTTAACTTTCTATTCGTTTTTTTCCCCCATGATGGTTATTTTCTTCCTTAACCATATGATTGCTGTTTTTCTTTCTGATTTTAACAGCAAATGCGTCAGAAGAGTAAGCAGCAAGCTAAAATTGAAGCCACACAGAAACTCGAACAGGTGAAAAATGAACAGCAGCAGCAGCAGCAGCAGCAACAGCAGCAGCAGTTTGGTTCTCAGCATCTTCTGTTGCCATCTGGTTCAGATGCTCCAAATAGTGGGATCCAGAGTCCCTTGACACCTCAGGCTGGGAATGGAAATATGTCTCCTGCACAGTCATTCCATAAAGACCTGTTTACAAAGCAACTTCCCAGTACCCCTACTTCTACATCTTCAGATGATGTGTTTGTAAAACCACAGGCCCCACCTCCACCTCCAGCCCCATCTCGGGTCTCCCTTCAGGAGAGCCTTTCTCAGCCTCAGACTTCTCAGCCGCCTTCACCACAGATGTTTTCCCCTGGATCCTCTAACTCCCGACCACCATCTCCAATGGATCCGTATGCAAAAATGGTTGGTACCCCTAGGCCACCTTCTGGGGGCCATTGTTTTCCCAGAAGAAATTCTGCTGCACCAGGGGACAGCTGTGCATCTTTATCATCTGTCACTAGGCCCATTCAAATGAATGAGACAGCAGCAAATAGGCCATCTCCTATCAGAGATTCATGTTCTTCCTCTACAACAAACAGTGACCCATATGCAAAGCCTCCAGACACACCTAGGCCCATGATGACAGATCAGTTTTCCAAACCCTTGGGCCTGCCCCGATCTCCACTAGTTTCAGAACAAACTGCAAAAGGCCCTGTAGCAGCTGGAACCAACGATCACTTTGCCAAGCCACCTCCCAAGGCAGATGTTTTTCAAAGACAACGGATACCTGACCCATATGCACGACCCTTGTTGACACCTGCATCTCTTGATAGTGGTCCTGGACCATTTAAGACTCCAATGCAGCCTCCTCCATCTTCTCAGGATCCTTATGGATCAGGGTCACAGGCCTCCAGGAGACTGTCTGTTGACCCTTATGAAAGGCCTACTTTGACACCAAGACCTGTGGACAATTTTTCTCATAGTCAGTCAAATGATCCATATATCCAACCTCCCTTAACCCCACATCCAGCAATGAATGAATCATTTGCCCATCCATCAAGGGTGTTTTCCCAGCCTGGAACCATATCAAGGCCGACATCTCAAGACCCATATTCCCAGCCCCCAGGAACAGCTCGGTCCAATACCGACCCTTATTCCCAACCTCCTGGAACTCCCCGACCTACCACTGTTGACCCATACAGTCAGCAGCCTCCAACCCCAAGACCGTCTGCACAAACTGACTTGTTCGTTACATCTGCAGCTAATCCCAGGCACTCAGATCCCTATGCTCATCCTCCTGGAACACCAAGACCTGGAATTTCTATTCCTTACTCTCACCCACCAGCAACACCAAGGCCAAGGATTTCAGAGGGATTTTCTAGGTCCTCAGTGACAAGAGCAGTCCTCATGCCAAATCAGGATCCTTTCCTGCAAGCAGCACAAAACCGAGGGCCAGCTTTACCTGGCCCTTTGGTAAGGCCACCTGATGCTTGTTCCCAGACGCCTCGGCCATCTGTCCCCAGTCTTTCAGATACATTTAGCCATGTTTCCCCATCTGCTGCTCGTGATCCCTGTGACCAGCCTCCTATGACTCCAAGGCCTCAAACTGGCTCTTTTGGAGCAACACAAGTTGCTCACGATGTAGCTGACCTGCCAGGCCCTGGATCAGAGGGGAGCTTCAGTACATCTTCAAACTCTCCCATGAATTCTCAAGGCCAGCAGTTCTCCAGTGTCTCCCAGCTTTCTGGACCTGTACCAACTTCAGGAGTAACTGATACACAGAATACTGTAAATATGTCTCAAGCAGATACAGAGAAGTTGAGACAGGTAAACATGTTGTATGTTCTCAGTTAATTTAAATGTGATGTTTGAGGATGCTATTCATTTTATCACTATGTGAGTAATTTCTTCATTGATGTTAATGTTTCTTTCTGGTTTTTTGTTTTTTTTTTTAACTACTCCAGCTTTCTTTTGATAACATTTCTTTTCATTCTGCAGAATTTTTGATACTACAGAAACAAAAAATAAAATTAGTAAAATTGATACCAATTTGATTAGATTTATATAGTCATAATAGTTGTCTGGCAAGGGAAATGACACAAATCATCAATGAATTTTTATAATCCATTGATTTACTAATCTATTGATATTACTAGTATTTCATCAAACTTGGAAACATTAATTTTAAACATAACCATAGCCACATAATGAAAGCATTAGGATTTAAAAAAACACTGGCCTTTAAAAAGCCATTAGTTATAAGAGAGCCCACTGTTTCTCATTTCTTTCCATTTAGCGACAGAAGTTACGTGAAATCATTCTCCAGCAGCAACAACAGAAGAAGATTGCAGGGCGACAGGAGAAGGGGTCACAGGAATCACCAGCAGGGCCTCACCCAGGGCCTCTTCAACACTGGCAACCGGACAGTATCAACCCAGCCTTTACGAGGCCCCCGCCGCCCTACCCTGGGAACCTGAGGTCTCCTGTTATTCCTCCTTTAGCACCTAGATATGCAGTCTTTCCAAAAGATCAGCATGGATCTTATCCTCCTGATGTTGCTGGTATGGGGATGAGACCTCATGGGTTTAGGTAATGCTTTTCATTTTCTTTCAGTTGAAATTGCTATTATAAGAAAGAGAGAAATGAAGTAACTTAATCAGAAAGTTGTGTACTTTTCTCTCCCCACTGAAGGATAATCAGTTATTTTCCACTAATGAGAGGTTGTGTACTTTTTTTTTCCCCTCCAAGAACTCTAAAACCTCTTAACATCCGCTTTGTTTTTCAGCGTGGCCAGTGGTGACTTTACTGTGCACCTTTTGTGAGGGTTTGGTATGTGAGTTATACCTGTACTTATACAGGCACAGCCTCCCGTGATGTGGTGAAACTTTGTCTTCTCCCCAAATTTCTACTCTTTTTTTTGAGACAGAGCCTCAGGCTGTCACCCTGGATAGAGTGCTGTGGCATCCACAGCTCACAGCAACCTACAACTCCTGGGCTCAAGCGAGTCTCCTGCCTCTGCCTCCCAAGTAGCTGGGACTACAGGCGCCCACCACAACACCTGGCCATTTTTTGGTTGCAGCCGTCATTGTTATTTGGCAGTCCTGGGCTGTATTCGAACTCGTCAGCTCAGGTGTATGTGGCTGGCGCCTTAGCCTGTTGAGCCACAGGCGCCGAGCCCCAAATTTCTACTCTTAATTTACGTTATGACTTATTTCTGGAGATTTCTGAAATTAAAAGCATTTTTCATGATGGGATAGGGTTGTAAAGTTATTGTTGATGAATCCTGACCATGTTTCCATCTTAAGTTAAAAACCCAAATTCAGACTTAACACCTTCTTTAATAAGAAATGGTTCTTTAGGGTAAACTTTTTAGTTTTATATGTTTTTTAGTTTTATACCTACCCCTGCTTTTACCCTTAATTTTCTTTTTTTTTTCTACCTTAGTTATAATTTATGCATGTTGCTGGTGTGTTACATTTCTTTGTAAGTTACCTGTAATCCTTTCTAGAAAGAAGTACAATATGAATAATAAGAATTGTCCTATAATTTATTCATTTACTTAATCTTTACAGATGATGCCTCTGCTTATCTCTTACTGCCTCATTTCCTCATTGCTTTCAAGCAAGTAGGTTTAATCCAGTTATCACGCCTGTGCCTTTGTATTTCCTTGTATTAAGGCCTGTGAGTCTCTGTAGGATAATTTGTTAGGCCTCCTCTTCTTATTCAAGCATCTCCTCATATCAGCTTCCTCCATGTAGCCTTTTACAGATAAAAGAAACAGACCCTTAGAAACTGTATTCCTGGCATTATCATTTCTCATCAATTGATTCTGTTGCTTTTGTCTCCATTTATGTTATCAGCAGTGGTTCTCAACCTTCCTAATGCTTCCTAATGCTGCGACCCTTTAATACAGTTCCTCATGTTATCGTGACTCCCAACCATAAAATTATTTTCGTTGCTACTTCATAAATGTAATTTTGCGACTATTATGAATCGTAATGTAAATATCTGACAGGATTTATTTTCATTATTACAAAGGGGTTACAACCCACAGGTTGAGATCCTCTGGGTTAGATCATAAGCCTTTAAGGCTGAGATATGGTGTTAAATATAGGGTACTTAACAAAAACCTAACTTGTGTATGGATATTTGTAAGTACTTTTTAATCATGATAAGTTTGTTTTTGCTGAGTCATATGGCAACATTAATTTTGTATCTGCAGTTTAATCTAAAAGTATTTTCTTTTTCATCTTAACTCTAAATTTAGGATAGTACGTGACTATTTGCTTTTTCCCCCCCTTAGATATGGGTTTCCAGGAGGTGGTCATGGTGTCATGTCAAGTCAGGAACGCTTCCTTGGGCCTCCTCAGCAAATGCAAGGATCTGGAGTGCCTCCACAGCTGAGAAGATCACTATCTGGAGATATGCCGAGGTCTTTAAACAATTCGCAAATGAGTAATGCAGTTGGACTTCCTCAGCATTTTGCACCCCAGAGTCTACCGGTTCAGCAGCACAACATACTGGGCCAAGCATTTATTGAATTGAGGCATAGAGCCCCTGATGGAAGGCCACGACTGCCTTTCAGTGCTCCTCCTGGCAATGTTGTAGAGGTACCTTCTCATATAAGACATGGAAACTTCATTCCCCGGCCAGACTTTACAAGCCCTAGACACACAGACCCTATGAGACGTCCTCCCCCAAATCTACCTAATCAGCTACTTATGCATCCAAATTTGGAGCAAGTGCCTTCTCAGCAAGAACAAGGCCATCCTTTCCATTCATCTTCTATGGTCATGAGGTCCCTGAGTCATCCAATAGGTGGTGAATTTTCAGGGGCTTCTTTGCCAACTACACAAGCTGAAACAGCACCTGGTAATTTACAGATAACAAACCAATCTTCTGATGGTCTGGAAGAAAAACTTGATTCTGATGATCCTTCTGTGAAAGAACTGGATGTTAAAGACCTTGAAGGGGTTGAAGTCAAAGACTTAGATGATGATGATCTTGAAAATTTAAATTTAGTTACAGAAGATGGCAAAGGAGATGAATTGGATACCTTAGATAATTTGGAAACTAATGACCCTAATTTGGATGACCTCTTAAGGTCAGGAGAGTTTGATATCATTGCATATACAGATCCAGAACTTGACCTGGGAGATAAAAAAAGCATGTTTAATGAGGAACTAGACCTTAGTGTTCCAATTGATGATAAGTTAGATAATCAGTGTGTATCTGTTGAACCGAAAAATAAAGAGCAAGAAAACAAAACAGTGGTTCTCTCTGATAAACATCCCCCACAGAAAAAACCCACTGCTACCAATGAGGTAAAAACAGAAGTACCATCTCCAAATTCTAAAGTGGAATCCAAATGTGAAATTGAGAAAAGTGAAGAAAATAACCTTGGTACTCCCTGTTCACAGGCTTCTGCTCACACAGACCTAAATGATGGAGAAAAGACTTCTTTGCAGCCTTGCGATCCCAATGTACTTGAAAAGAGAGCTAACCTAGAAACTGCCGGCTCCAGTGTCATTCAGACATCCACTCAGCTGTCTGCTCAAGATGTAATAAACTCATGTGGCATAACTGGATCAACTCCTGTTCTCTCAAGTTTACTTGCTAATGAAAAATCTGAAAATTCAGACATTAGGCCATTGGGATCACCACCACCAACTCGGCCAGCTTCACCCTCCAGTCAGACATCAAGTTTGCCTCCTTTAATGGCACCACCTGGCCGTGTTATGGATAATACCATGAATTCTAGTGTAACAGTGGTTTCTAGGGTAAACCATGCCTTTTCTCAAAGTGGTCAGGTAAATCCAGGATTAACTCAGGGTCAGTCAACTGTTAACCACAATTTGGGGACAGGAAAACTTACAAATCAAACTATACCTCTAGCAAGTCAGTCTGGTACTAGTGGCACATCTGGACCCCAACAGCTAATGATTCCTCCGACCTTGACCCAGCAGAATAGAGAGCGGCCCCTCCTCTTAGAGGAACAGCCTCTACTTCTGCAGGATCTTTTGGATCAAGAGCGGCAAGAACAGCAGCAGCAAAGACAGATGCAAGCCATGATTCGTCAGCGGTCAGAACCCTTCTTCCCTAATATTGGTAGGAATTCCCTTGGGTCTCAAAATACATTACTGTGGGCATTAGGGTGACATGTAGTTGGGTTACGCGATGTTGTATTTATTTTTGCTTGTACGACAGGTTTTTATTGGCGGGGAATGCTGCAGAGCAGCACTAAGGAGGAGAGAAGAGAAAGGAAGGGGGGAGTGAGAAAGAGAGGAGAGAGCAAGAGAGCACAATGTTGTTATTAAAACGACACTGTGGGAGGCCAAGGAGGGAGGAGGATTGTTTGAGGCCAGGAGTTCAAGACCAGCCTAAACAAGGCCAAGACCCCATCTCTACCAGAAAACAAAAAAATTGAGTCCAGGAGTGTTCAGTGAGCTATGATGATGCCACTGTATTCTAGTCTGGGCAGCAGAGTGAGACCCTGTCTCAAAATAAAATAAACAACTCTGAGTTAGAGCTCTGAGTTTTCCTTTTTCCTCTTTGAGCTTTAAAATGAAAGCAGTGAAGAGTTTGATACCTTCCAGGTAAATCAGTAGATTCAGAACTGTGAGTTGTATACCCCCTTACTCATTTCCATTATGTATGATGTTTAATAAAAACTAGAGTTGTCTTTTTTAGTTCCTGCCTCCCCAACCATTGTTGCCTTGTATTTTCAGAGTCATGAAAAGATGAATTTGAGGAAATTATGGTTAGAAATAGAGCTCGTTATGACCTTTTTTTAACATAGCAAACAGTTGGCAACTTTTTCCCATATAAACCTCTTTAACTTGTTTCTAATAGCTTAAAAATTTTCAAAACAACAAAATGAATGCAGTCAAAATGCCTCAGTGCCCCTAAGAATTAGCTATCATAATATTGCTCCCTATTTTCACTGAAGTGCAAAGAAGTCTTTTCTCTTAAGTTAACATCTCCTTACTATAAAGAGTATACTCTCAAGAAATGATACATTTTTCTTTTAGGAATGGTAAGTAATTTAGTGTAATTTCTCGGTTGTGGAAATAACTACAAATTCCTATTAATGATGTTACATTACTAAGGAAGCAATTCTGGTTAGCGTTGCAAAAGTTTGAATGAAAGAGAATTGTGCTGCTTTAGATTATTGCTGTAATTGCCCTTGAATTTGACAGACTTTTTAATTCTTACAGCACTAAGGATGATTGAATTATGGGTTGATGAGATGTAGTTAAATCCAGGATCAGGGTGTTATCATCTCATAACTCCTTACCTAGTATGAAAATTCTATAGTGATTATTAAATAATGAAGCGTAAGAGTATATGAATTACATAATGTTTGTGATATTTGCATTACCTTTTAGTGCACTTTCAACCAAGAATTATGAAATAAGTAACTTTAAAATGTATTTCTTCTTTAGATTTTGATGCAATTACAGATCCTATAATGAAAGCCAAAATGGTGGCTCTTAAAGGCATAAATAAAGTGATGGCACAGAATAATCTGGGCATGCCGCCAATGGTGATGAGCAGGTAGGTGAAGACACGTCTCGTTGCTACTGGGCATAGAGATGTGCGTGAAATTATCACTGGTTCCTGGGAAGAGCAAACAAACTCAAACTAGATTCTAGGAATGAAAAATAAATATTCAAATTGGTGGTAATATTACTGAATATGATCAGATGTAAAATGCTATCCCAGTGTAAGATAACTGAATTCAGCACTAAAATACAATGTCACCAAAATGATTTCAGATCATAAAAAAAAAATTAGGAGTAGTAGATAAAAGGGCAACTGGAATTAGGAGTTGGAGAGCTTATCTTTTCACTCTTAACAGAAAAATGGAAATTATTCATTGAAGAAGATTGTGAAAGTTGTCTGACTATTTGAATTTCTGAAGTTGGAGTATTTATACCCTCTAAGGGTTAATAATTAACACAGGATGGTATTACTTAAGTTTTGATCACAGACCACCATCAGAATATATGGTAATTTGTTTAAATGTCCAGGTTCTTTTGCTCTGCTGGAGCCCTGCTGCATCTCAGTCTGTATTTATAGGGAGCACCAATAGGGATTCTTACATATATTGCTTTTGAGAACCTCCTTCTATAAAGTAAGCATAGAGCCTCAGTTTAACCTAATTATCTTGCTTAAAACTTTGATAAAAAGGAATGTGAGTGATCATAGAATTGAATATAAAATTTACAGTAAACATATTTCAAAGAAATTTAAATTCTTTTTTTTTTTTTTTTTTTTTGAGATAGAGTCTCAAGCTGTTGCCCTCGGTAGAGTACTGTGGCATCACAGCTCACAGCAACCTCCAACTCCTGGGCTTAAGCAATTCGCTTGCCTCTGCCTCTCACGTAGCTGGGACTACAGTCGCCCACCACAATGCCCGGCCATTTTTTGGTTGCAGCCGTCATTGTTGTTTGGCGGGCCCGGGCTGGATTCAAACCCGCCAGCTCAGGTGTATGTGGCTGGCACCTTAGCCCACTGAGCCATATGGTAAATCCATGCTATGGACTGTTTTTTTTTGTTTTGTTTTGCAGTTTTGGCCTGGGCCGGCTTGAACCTGCCATCCCCGGTATATGAGGCTGGCACCAGTACTTTTTGAGCCATAGGCGCCACCCATGCAATTTGAATTCTTAAGAGGAAAGTTCAGTTAAGATTCTTTGGACATGGTTAACAAACATTTTTTAGATCAAAGTGGTGATAGTGATTTGCAATGATTTTTTTTTATTCAGCATTTATTAACACTATTTATCTATCATAGGAGTTTCTAATCTTTTTGGCAGTCCAGTGAAGGCTTTTTTTTTTTTTTTTTTTTTTTTTTTTTATAAAAGAGTCACACTTTGTTTCCCTTGGTATACTGTTTTGGTGTCAAAGCTCACAGCAACCACAAATTATTTGGCTTAAGTGATTATT
>CAUYON010081865.1:0-12358 GCA_963573935.1 Arctocebus calabarensis
CACAGCAACCTCCAATTCCTGGGCTCAAGCGAGTCTCTTGCCTCCGCCTCCCAAGTAGCTGGGACTACAGGCGCCCGCCACAATGCCTGGCCATTTTTTGGTTGCAGCCGTCATTGTTGTTTGGCGGGCCCAGGCTGGATTTGAACCCACCAGCTCAGGTGTACGTGGCTGGCGCCTTAGCCTGTTGAGCCACAGGCGCCGAGCCAGGGCTTTTGTTTTTTATAGTAAGTTTAGTCCACTGAAAATTTTGCCCTTTGGGGGGTCCTAGGTTTACTTGTGTGCAGTGGAGACAAAAGGTTGCCTGACCCCAGGCTTGTTACAGTCTACCCTAAATATGCACAGTCCACCTAATCCCAGGCATTAGGAGATCAGGAGACCACCTCTAACTTACCACCGTAGATTTAGGCTTTCTTACAGTCTCTGGCTTCTCTTTGATTTCCTTGCTTTATTTGCAGGTCATCCTTGCTTAAAATAGTTTTTATTTCTATACTTCACTCAATATTTTTAGATGCTCCACACCAGGAGGAATTTCTCTGTACATCTAGCCAACCATGTGCCAGAAATAGAAAGCTATTTTTCTGTCTGTTAAGATGCTTATATTATTATACTATGTATTTAACTTTGTGAATTATAATATATTCTAATGTTATCCTTGAGTTCTCAGGATCAACCCAACTTATTCATGATATATTATCTCTTTTTCTTTTTTACAAATACTTTGCTGGGTTTGATTTGCAATTCTTTCATTTAGAATCTTTGCATATCTGTTCATGAATGAGATTATTTTATAAATTTTTTCAGATAAGTTCCCTGTTATTTGTGTAATCAGAATTACACTAGTCTCATAAAATGAGATACAAATATTTGTTTTTAGCATTTTGAAAATATTCCCTTATCTTTTGGTATCCTGGTTGCTGAAGAATACTGATTACTTTGTGTCTGAAAATGTCATTCTTTTCTCTTTGGTATCTTTTAATATTTTTCTGCTGTTCCATCTCACATGAATGTTGTCTAGTTTTGTTTAACTTTTTGTTTTTATTTCCTACTTGGGAATTGGTATGTTCCTAAAGCATGAGCCCATAATGCCTCTAATTTTAGAAAATTCTAAGCTATTATTTCTTTACCTATCGCCCTTTACTCATTTCTCTATTCTCTCTTGAGTTCTATCAGATGTCTTAGAAATTCTCATTCTATCTTCCATGTCCCTTATTTTTTTCATAGTTTTCATTTCTTTATCTTTCAGTGCTATAATGTGGATTATTTCCCCAAATCCATCTTCTAAATTACTGATCTTTTCTTCAGCTATGTCCAGTCTATTATTAACCCATTGGAAAGTACTTTTGTTATTTTAGAATGTCTAGTAAGTTGTTTTTCAAATGTGACTTGTAAAAAATAATTTTATGTTGTCACCTTAGAGATTCTGTTCCTTCCTTTATTTCTTTGATGACTTTAGACTTTCTGTTACTGTATCATTTAGCCTATCCTTTTTTCTGTAGTTCTTAAGAGTGAAATCTGTCATGACTCTTACAGCTGTTTGGCTTCTCCTTTGGTTTGTAAGCTTTAGTTTTCCTTCTGGTTTTAGTTTATAAGGGAGCCCCTTGTGGATGCACTGTGGGTATGCCTCTAGGGCAGATTGCTTTTGCCTGTGCTTGAGTTGTCATGGCTGTCAGTTGATTTTTCTGTGAATTTCTCAGCTTAGGGTCTCAGCTCTATGTGGATAGTTTGAATTATGTATGGATATGCGATTCTGATTTTTTTTTTAACATTTCAGATTGATAAGACAAGAGTACAAATGGTAGGGATTCTGGTTTATAATTTATGGGTCACTTCCTCAAACGTAGCCCTAGACAAGTAGGCAACTTCCTGGTAGCTACCGTAGTGCATGGAGTTTTCCTAGTCCCTGTGTCACAGACAGAGCCCTATGCCTCCTGGCTTTGTGCAAGCAGTTCAGACCCACTCTCAGCCTCATGTGGACATGAAAGTCCAGCCCCTAAGGCCTGTATTCTCTTGCAACAGTTCTATAAGCCACTTGCCTTTCACTATAACTCTTAATTGGACTTGTGTTTTCTCTTCAATTCTCATATCTAGAATCTTCCTTTTGAGCTCATTTAAATACATGTAGGAGGATAAGGTTTTAGGGGGACTTGGGGTTGTATTTTTTTCTGGCCTTCCTGTGATTCAACTGAGCAGCTCAATCTCCCCTGTGGACCAGTGGCCTAGCCCTGAGAATGAGCTTATTTATGCCCTCCCCACCTCACCCTTTCCCACCCTACCCAAGTTCCTAGTACCATGTGACCTCATGCTTCCCCCAGAGTGGGAAACTTTTGTCTTCCCTTCCCGCCAGGCTCCATTGCTGTTGGACCCTTGTAAGGCCTCTGTGTCCTATCTTGGCTGGGTGTGTGTCCAACCCAGATCCAAGGGGTGGGCCAGGATGCTGTGTGCTCATACACTCTCCCTTTCCTAGGCTCGGGGGCCCCAGTCCCTGCCCCTGACCTCTTAATGCAGATCAAGCAAGAGAATGAGCTCCAGCTCCAGGAGCAACAGGCTCTGGGCGTGGAGGCATGGGCAGCTGGGCAGCCAGATATCGGAGAAGAACCCTGGGGCCTCAGCCAGCTGGACTCTGGAGCAGGAGACATCTCTACAGACACAACCTCTGGTGAGTGGGTAAGGTAGAGGAACAGATACAAGGAACAAGTTGTCCCATGGTCAGAGACAGGGAGGGCTCCAGGAGCACATGGTACCCTGTGGTCACTGTAGAATTTTTCCTACTTTGAGGCAGGGGATACACCAGTGGACATCTCATGGCCCCTCTGAGGCCAGTGATGCTGTCCCCAGGCTTTTCTCAGTACCAGTGGCCCCCTTTTTCGACCATACATCTGTTCTTTGTGTCTCTAGTGGTGGGCACTGAAGTTACTGGTGGCCTCCTATTCAAGAGAGGCTGCCTGAGGTGAAATGGTGAGGTCTGAGCTTCCCAGTGTTTTGGAGAAGGGGTGAAGAACACTGGGTTCAGTGAGACTGAGTCCTTATTGTCACTTAAAGAAGTCCCCAGTGGGAATCTCAGGGCTTTGCCTGCCCTCCTCTCCCATGGTTTTCTTCTGCTTCTCATCCCCATTTTCTCCCCCCTAACCCTCAGTCTACCCTCCCTTCCTTGTAGGTGTCCATTCCAGCTTTTCAACCACCATCCCACCCACCTCCTGGCAGGCGGATCTCCCTCCCCACCACCCTTCTTCAGCATGCTCAGACGGGACCCTGAAGCTCAACACTGCAGCCTCCACAGAAGGTATGGGGGTTCAGAGAGGAGGAGAAAGGCCAATGCTTCCCTGGGAGATGCCTCAGCCCACGTGCCCATTTTTATTGAACTGCCCTGACCTTCCAGCCAAGAGACATCAGGATGACTTATGGTTCTCCATCCATTCTGTTCTCTATCTCCTTCCCAAATCTTAGGCTTCAACAGCCTTCCTTGAGACTTCTTTGTTTCAGATGATTCCTTTTTCATTCAGAGTTAACCCATGTCTTCTGATAAGCTGATGTCTTGGAGAATATTCCTCCTCTTAAACTTGGGCAGCCTGTGGCCTCTCTGGCATGGAGGAAAACAAAATGAACCAGAACCATGTCTTAGACATTGGTACCACCAGAAACAGGTGTCTGAAGGCTAGCATTCAGAAGAACAAGTACCATATTTATGTTATTTTTCTGTTTACTTAGTTTTGAAGGCCAGTTACCTGTTACTTTAAGTAATTTCTGTCATATTTTAGCACTCCAAAAGTTGTGGTAAGATCCTTGATGTAAGGAAGCCAAGAAGAAAGGAGGGGGGAATTGGTGTGCTCTCACTTAATGGGCACAATGTGGGAATATGTGGCACACCTGGGGGTGATACCTAGCAAATGCAAACATTGTAACCTAACTCTTTATACCATCAAATTAGCCTGAAATTAAAAAAAACAGTAAGTCAAGATACCACATCCCACAGCTGGCATCTGGCAAAGCTGTGGCGGTCCCAGATCCCAGTGAACACAAGTCCCTGCTTTGCATTTGAGCAAGTCACCAGTGGTTAGATTTCCTTTCCTAGGATACATTCATGATGAACCTTAACAGCCCACATAAAAATGGAACTTGGGGAGCAGATTTTATGGTTGCTTTTACTGTAATGAAGGTTGCCAGAACATCTGGTTTCCCCAGTGAGGGTGCTGTGCTGGGCAGCCATCCTGAAGCTGGGCCACTAGGGCCCAGGAGTATTGGGCTAAGCAACTGCCCAGCGGCCAGATGGTAGTATCAGACTTGTAGCTCTTTGGGCAAATGACAGGCAGCATGATCTCTTTCTTTCTCAGCAGATGTAAAAATTGTGATAAAAACAGAAGTCCAGGAAGAGGAGGTGGTGGCCACACCCGTGCATTCTACTGACCTAGAGGCGCACGGGACCTTGTTTGGACCAGGCCAAGCCGCAAGGTTTTTCCCTAGTCCCGGCCAAGAAGGTGCCTGGGAGAGCCAGGGCAGTTCCTTCCCCAGCCAGGACCCTGTGCTGGGGCTGCGGGAGCCTGCCCGGCCTGAGAGAGACATGGGTGAGCTCAGCCCAGCTGTGGCCCAGGAGGAGACCCCTCCTGGGGAGTGGCTCTTTGGTGGGGTCCGGTGGGGCTGGAATTTTCGTTGTAAACCGCCAGTGGGCCTGAACCCAAGGACTGGGCCTGAGGGTCTTCCCTACTCCTCCCCAGACAATGGCGAGGCTGTCCTGGACCCCAGCCAGGCCGCCAGGCCCTTCAATGATCCTTGTAAATACCCTGGCCGGACCAAAGGCTTTGGCCACAAGCCTGGGCTGAAGAAGCACCCGGCGGCGCCCCCAGGGGGCCGGCCCTTCACCTGCGCCACTTGCGGGAAGAGCTTCCAGCTGCAGGTCAGCTTGAGCGCTCACCAGCGAAGCTGCGGGCTGCCCGACGGGGCAGCAGCGGCAGCGGGCTCCGGGACTGGGGCGGCGGCGGCGGGGACAGCGGGCAGCGCGCGGGACGGTAGTGCCCTGCGGTGCGGAGAGTGTGGCCGCTGTTTCACGCGCCCGGCGCACCTCATCCGCCACCGTATGCTGCACACAGGCGAGAGGCCCTTCCCCTGCACCGAGTGCGAGAAGCGCTTCACCGAACGCTCTAAGCTGATCGACCACTACCGAACGCACACAGGCGTGCGGCCCTTCACCTGCACCGTGTGCGGCAAGAGCTTCATCCGCAAGGACCACCTCCGCAAGCACCAGCGCAACCACGCAGCGGGGGCCAAGGCGCCAGCTCGTGGCCAGCCGCTGCCGCCGCTGCCCACCGGACCTCCGGATCCCTTCAAGAGCCCAGCCCCCAAAGGACCCTTGACTTCCACAGACCTAGTGACCGACTGGACTTGTGGTCTCAATGCCTTGGGACCTGCCGACGGTGGGGACCTGTGAGAGCCCCCAGCCCCAAGAGCCCCCGCTGGCCTCACCTGTAAAAAGCCCCGTTGGTCCATGGACAGCTCGGTGGCCTTTCGAGTTCAGAGACGGAAATGGAGACTGGGGAGCCGACTTTCCACATTGCTGAACTGATCACTGGGAAAAGAGAAACTACCAAACAATGCAGCTTCCACCTCTAAACAAAATAGAATTCTCTGATTGTGAAATCTGAGCAGCGTAGAATTTTAAGTAATTTAATTGCAAACCTGTTCTTGTTTTTGTTTTGTTTTTTTTAATTCTTGAGGGAAAACTGGAAAATAGTAGTAGTGCCAGTTTAAATTTTGTAGCGCTCTTTTGGTTTTCAGGACGTGCGTTTGCGTTGCTGTGTCTCACCAAGTCTGATCGTGAGTGTTTTGGAAGGTTGGCCAACTGGGGCACCCCATTCCCCGCTGACTCCGGGGAATGGGGTCTTGCCGGCCACACAGCCCGGTGAAAGTCAAGACCCTGCAAGATTCAGGCAGGATAATCCCAGCCTGGAACGCTAAGCCCCTGGGCAGTGAGGGCCGCGGGTGCCCTGGAGCCCACCCACTTCAGAGCCCCGGGAAGAGGTCCAGGAGCAGCGGTTACATTCCCCAACTCACCTCCATCAGAAAAGGGCCCCCTCAAAGTGCTGGCCCCATCTTTTCCCTACTTCGGCTGGCGGTGTGACTCCTGGGCCTGGTGAGGGAGGGCTGTCAGAAAGCACGGAGTTAGCTCTGGAGGGGTGAAGAGCCCGAGGCTCAGGGAATTGAACCACCAACATCTAGTTCCCTGCAGAGCTCGGAGCACAGCCCAGCCTTCCTGCCCCTACCAGGGGCTGCTGCCGGCTCCCAGCAGAGGCCTCTGTTTTCCTGTCCCCTCTGTGTAGTGTTTTCTCATTTTCAAAATGCTTCCATCTGTCATCTCATTATAGTGACTTTGGGAAGCAGCAGGTCAGGGATTTCTTCTGAGAAATGAAATAAACCGCTGCAAGGGGACCCATCTCAGCTTCTCACCACAGCTACACAGTGGTATGCCAAGAGTTGGGAAGAGCCTAGGTGAGACACAGCTCATTCACCTGGAACATCTGTTGGAGAAGGTTTCCATTTCTGCCCTTTTAAAAGATCTGTCCCACAACAATCAAAGTCAAATCGTCAGGCCTCAAAAGAACTTCTGCTTGTAGCAGCTACTTCTGAATACCTGGGCTCAGCTGCCCTTGGGCATCCTAGAAAGCACAGCTTCAGAGGCTATATGATGGACAGTGACCTGCTCATCCTTGTGTCTGATGTCTTAAAGGTGGGCCCATATTTCTTGATTCTATCACAGGCTGTCCTGACCACAGAAATATCCATTCCTGTTTTGTTGAAGTAGCCACTGGTCCTCTAGCCCAAAACAGGCACCTTGTCTCCCCTGCGGAGGGGGAGGCTGTGGCCATTGTTCTTTCAGTTCCCTCTTGCATACTTCTATTAGGCAATAGACTAGTTAAGAAAATTGTTTCTATGTACTGTATATTTTGTACCTGTTTACACTTCTAATATTAATATAACTGATATTTTGAAAAACAGATGAACAGAAAACATCCCGTTAAAATAAAACTTAACCAGCACCAAGCAGTTTGGTGGTTCCCATTATTAGACCTTGCGTCTTTGTGGCTGATGCTTCTGAACACATCCTCCATGGGCCTATCTGGTCAGCTCCCTCAACTCCTTCCTTTTGCACTTGGCCAACTTGGACTAGAGAGCTGACCGTCCTTGAGAAGTGGGAACAGAAGATTCCAGAGAAGTTTGATTTTGTGGTAATAAACTGATATTTGGAAAGAGAATCCAAAATGAAAGATATTTACAGCAGAATATAAACATGGTCATTTAGTTTTATAAATGAAGATATGTGAAGATAGGAAGCTCTGGGAGAAGAATTGTGGCATATCAAAGAAAAATGGATGTTGGATATTTTCTCCTTGCATCTTTTCTTGGCTGGGCAGGAGGTGAGGATGGGCAATGCCTGTGGTTGTGATCCAGGTCCCAGAGCAAAGTCCATCTGATACTGGCTGAGCCAGGCTAACACCCATATTCCCACCAGCCAGAGTTAAGTTAATGTTAACATTTTAATTTTAGCTCATGCTTTCAGTCTTTCTCATTTTGATTATAATCTTTTTAAGAAAATGAAAAAGTACAAGTGACCTTAATTTTGCCACAAGAGTGGGACATGAAGAAGGGCTGAGTGTAGCTCTCCCATTGGAGGATGATGCCACACTCCTCTCTGTCCCTGACCTCTCATCCATACTTCTTATATACCTTCCCCAGGGGACACGTGTCCAGCTTGGAAGCCAAGCAGGGCATCCTCTGGCATTTGCCAGCTCAAGGAAACTCTCTTGCCCCCACCCCCTCTCATCCTCTCTTGTGCCTTCACACTCCCTTTCACCCACACAGTCTGCACACAAGACCATTGAATGTCATGGTCAGACACCTGACCATGGTTCCCTAAATAGAGGATGCTTTCCAGCTCACCATGGGGAGGAGCAGGTGTGGGTGGGGAGTTGATGTTCTGCTTTGGAAGGTCAGAGGAGATTCCTAGTCAGTTATTAGGGAGACCAGATAAGAACTATGGAATGAGGGGTCACTGCCATCCCACAGACTGACCAGGAACCCTGCTCTGCTGCCCCTGCATCAGTCTGTTTAAAATGAGACATTAGGCTTAGAAATCATAAAGAGGCTTTTATTCTTGACAGCTAAAAAGTGAAGTTCCTGATTTTGGCATAATTGTCAAGTTTCTTTTAACCCAGGGCATTATACAATTTATACTGATTATTTAAAAATAATTAAAAGCACAGTTTAAGGCTGAGTGCGGTGGCTCACATCTATAAACCTAGCACTCTGGGAGGCTGAGGCAGGTGGATTGCCAGAGCTTACCAGTTCAAGACTAGCCTGAGCAAGAGCCAGACCCTGTCTCTAAAAATAGCCAGGTGTTGGTGGCACCTGTGGCTCAGTGGGTAGAGTGCTGGCCCCATATACCGAGGTGGTAGGTTCGAACCCAGCCCCAGCCAAACTGCAACAACAAAAAAATAACCTAGCTGTGCGTTGTGGCAGGCGCCTGTAGTCCTAGCTACTTGGGAGGTGGATGCAACAGAATTGCCTAAGTCCAGGAATTGGAGGTTGCCGTGAGCTATGGCACTCTACCAGAGGCAACAAAGTGAGATTCTGTCTCAAAAAAATAAAATAAAAACACAGTTTAAACATGAAATATAAGGTCTGACAATTAAGTTCATGAACTCATTCTAGAAAAAGTATTACATACCTCATTGGTAAATATCACTACGGACTCCTTCTAAGTGTTCAGCTTGGGAAGCTATGCACAGACATCAGTGCCTGATCCACCCTTCAAAGCAGTTTTGGAACTCTTTTTCTGGAATGGCCATCAGAGCTGTTGTAATATTAACCTTGATATCCTGAATGTCATCAAAATGTCTTCCTTTCAGTATTGCCTTTATCTTCAGATAAAGAAAAAAAGTCACTGGGGGCAAGATCAGGTCAGTAGCAGGTGTGTCCCAATATGGTTATTTGTTTACTGGCTAAAAACTCCCTCACAGAGAGTACTGCGTGAGCTGGAGCATTGTTGTGATACAAGAGCCATGAATTGTTGGTGAAAAGTTCAGGTTGTTTTTATCTAACTTTTTCAAACACCCTTTTCAGCACTTCCAAATAGTAGACTTGGTTAACTGTTTGTCCAGTTAGCACATATGCAGAATTAATAATCCCTCTGTTATCAAAAAAGGTTAGCAGCATTTTGACACGTGATTTGGACTGGTGAAAATTTTTGGTCATGAAGATTTGGCTGACTTCCATTGTGTACTTTGACACTTTGTTTCAGAGTCATTGGTACATCCATGTTTCATCACCAGTGATAACATGACCTAAAACATCATCTTGCCTCTCCAAAAGGTCTCAGCAAACTTCAACTCTCCTTTGCTTCTGTTTATTGTGAGCTCCGGAGGAACATTTTGCACACACCTTTCTAATGCCAAGATTTTCATTTAAATTTGTCCTAACTCTTTCTCTATCAATGTTTACTCAGTCTGCTGTGATTTTCACAGCCAATGATTTTGCTACACATTTCAATGAATTTTTGCAATGTTTGTCAGTTCTGCTTGTTATTGGCCACCCTGACCTCTCTTTATCAATAATGTTTTCTCTCCCCTCAGAAAAACATTTAATCCATTTGTATGCTGCTATTTTTACGGCATTATCCCCATAAATTTAGACTAACATGTCCCTGATTTTATTTCCACTCTTCCCAAGTTTAAGAATGTAATGTTTGTTGCTCTAATTTGAGCTCCAACATTCTCAAGATGGCACACAAAAATGTGCAGCAATAATGAATGCCACTTAGCAAGACACCACCACATGTCACCATGAATACAGCTGTGAAAACTGATATACCAACGTTTTAAAACCTCATGGAATTGCTTGTACAGTGCTACCAATGTATGTACACAGTGGCAAGTTTGCAAACTTAATTGTCAGACTTCACATATACACTTAAATTTTGTTTTATTAAAATTTTCATCAAGTTTTGCATGATAAATGCAAAGACTACAGATTGTATGACTTGGACACTGGATATAAATGTCTACAAATTCCAAATGGGACCTAATAAACAATTTTAAATATAGAATTAAGATAGAATGACATAAAAGGAAACCCTAATATGCCCAAAATGAGGACAAAACTGTACACCCAAGTTGTAAACACATGAGTCACTGATGTGCCAACCCAGTGTGGGGTGAAGAGAAGGGTATGTAAATGTTAGGCCCACAGAGGTGAAAACTGTCCCTGCCACACAATGCCCCTTGAAGTCCTCATCTTCAGGAAATACATGGAAAAAGTGCATACCATCACCAAAAGATGATGCAGTAGTTGGATCCTCTGGGAAGCAGACACTGAAACAAAGTTGGAAGTATATTACTGAGTAATAATACCTGTAGAAAATAAGAGAGGAGAAGCAGAATTTTGCGGGCAAGTCTCCGGCTACAAGGCAAGTCCAATACCTGGGAAAGAAAAGAGGTAAGAAAGCAGGTTACGGAAGGAGGAACTGAGCAGGAGGACAAGTCTGACAAAGTTCCAAGACAACCCAACAAGGGTTTCAAGAACAAATATTGCCGATTAGAGGAACTCACCCTATCTTGGGTAAAAATGACCAGGCCCTTGGACTCCAGATACTGTCTTTGGCTGGGACTACCCAAGAAGATCATAAAAACCAAGGCATTTATTTCTGAATGTATATGAATCGTGCCCTATGATTGCACCAATGTACACAATTATGATTCAATAAAATTATTAAAAAAAAAAAAAAGGCATTTCCAGGAGGCATTCACAGTTGGAGCTATCGGTTAGCTGTGCTCCTTGTAGCTGACTTGTAAGTTCTCGAATGAAGAAGTGAGCAGCCACAGGCAGCAGACATCTTATCTGTCTCAGGTGGGCTCTGGGTAATGGCAATGGAAGGGTGATGTCTTCCTTGAGAATTCAAAACCACAGACAGTGCCTCATGCAAGTTTGGGATTCAAATTTATATTATCCACTGGGCTGGTAGATTGACATAAAACTTGGACCTAGCCAGTGATAGCACTGAAGGTTTCTGGCTGAAGCAAACTCAAAAACAGAACAGGAGGAGCCATCCCACAATCTATACCACAATCCCCGCACAATGTAAACTCATAGTCACATGCTGCCAAACCCACAAGGAAAAATTCACTATTAGTGAGAACACAAACAGCAGGGTTAAAGTCCAAGAACTTGAATTTATGTAAAGTTAATCCAAAAGAGACTATGAGTATTTTTATAATGTATAAAACTAATAGAGGGTAGGAAATACAAGAAGCAGCATGAAGAAAAGCATAATAAATAGTAACTACCAAACCCTGAGAAAAATCAAGATGGTTTGAAAGAAAAGTAATACTTGAGAAGGAAATTTCCCAACAGAATTTCTAGAAATATAAAATATACAGTAATTAAAAATTTAAAAATGGACTGGTTAAACAGCAGAACTAGATACTGCTTATAAGAATTAAATCAAAGCTAGATAGTAAAAGTATCTTATAGAATAAAGGACAGAGAGGAAATAATTGATTACAACATATTAAAAGTGTAGAGTAGGAATTCTTACCATACATCTATTCAATCAGATATTCTCATCGGTAAAGAGATGACAATCTCTTTTAAGAATTGATGAAAGAGGGGGAGGAGCCAAGATGGCGGTCTGTAGCCAGCTTTCTGCAGACACTCCTGTCCAGAAGGAGAGTTAAAGGACATAAATTTAGCAAGAAAGCCAACGGTTTGGAGCTGAGCCAAGAGACAAGGTCGAGGAATGCACATCAACCCTGCTAGAGTGACCTGTGACCCCAAGGATACAAATAAAAGGTACAGAGCACATCACCGAGCGGATGGGAGTCCCCTCCCCCAAGAGAACGGCTCACAGTATATGCCATACCTCCATACAAACAAGCGAGCAGAGTTCGGCTGTCCTCCCACTCTACCCCACGGGAGAGACCCTCTAAACACCGGACCTCCTTCCCCTGTGCCGCGGCACCCTCCTGCCAGGCATAAAGCAGTATAAAACTGCATATATTCTCCACCTGCAAGTTGGAACTCCTGGCACTCCCCTCCACTCTCACCCTGAGGTCTGGAGGTCTGTCCCTCACGGAGTCCAGATTCTTGAACACTTTCTCGAGGGGAGTGGACAGGGCGTGGGTTGCCGCAGGTCTGTGCTGTTCTCCCAGCTCGGAAGCAGTGAGAGAGTGAGCCAAAAAGCGGCTGGCCGAAAAAAAGGCTGGCTGAAGCGGTCCAAAGCTTTGCTGAGTTTCAGCCACACCTGGCCCTCAGGGGATGACAGCTGAGACAAAGGGCTGAAGCTCGCAGACTAAGTCAGGACTATTAGCAGCCCAGC
>CAUYON010081867.1:0-28666 GCA_963573935.1 Arctocebus calabarensis
GGAATTAGCCATGCTTACCAGTGTAGCACTTCGTGTTTGCTGGTTCTCCTGTACTTGTAATGAGCCAGCAGCACAACTCCGAGAAAACAGGTTACAGGGAGCCTAGTCCCACCTGATGCACGTATTCTGCCCCTTTCTGCCCCTTCCCCCCAGGCCTCAGAGTATCAATCGAAGTGGAGATAAGCCCTATCCTGGAAAAAATGGCTGTGCACTGTTTGCACATTTAACTCTATAGAACTGGTACAAGTTTTTCTAAATTCCCCATAAGAAAAAGGAAAGTAGGCTTTCCGGCATGAGCAGGTCTTGGTGTTAAATGCTATGCTTTTCTAACTTTCTTTTCTTTCCCAAAGTTTATCATGGCAACCATAATGAAATTTAGTAAAAAATCAGGGTTGGGAGACCCTATGACACTTGTTGTATTACCATTAATTGCACTTAACTGAAGTCTTAGAGACACCTAGAATTATCTTAAACTTCCCCATACCAGAAGTAATCAAATACCCAGGGTCATTCTCATTGCTCTTCTTTATTGTTAAGAGACTGAGTGGTAGCCAAGGTTCAGGTCCCTTCCCACCTTGGGGAGCCATCCCAGGCCTCCCTTTGCAGGCCTCTGGTTATACTGTGGAGGGGAGTCATTTCGCCCTTCATTTGAAGCTGACTTTTCTTTAACAGGGTCAGCTCTTGTGTTTTTATGGATGTTTTTACTCTCAACCCATGTATAACATTCAAAGTCCCCTTAAAGCATCTACGAATATCCTTAGGAAATTAACTATAAACACAATTCTTGCCTATATTCAAACAAAGCATAAATACTATTGAGGAGAGGAAGAGAACTAGAAGAGATCTACAGAGAGATAAATAGATGAAATTTGGGACCATGGAAGTGAAGAGAAGATGGTAGAAGCTGGGAGAGCACAAGATTTTGAAGGCCTTCCCAAGTCCAGCAGTCAGAACCATTACTGGGGACCCCAGGGCATCTGAGTGCTACCTCCTTACTCGCCTCTCGACCAGGGACAAGGAATAAACAGAAAATAGGTTCAACATTCTTCCAATAGTCTCCTTGCCTCCTTTCAGAAGCCAAGGGGACTTATAAAGTTTTCTCCCCAACAGCCTCTCCCCTGCGACCTGGAGTTAAGTGTCGACACCAGCTAAATTTACAGCCTGGTGGACCTTGAGTTTATTCATCTCCAGTCGGATAGGTACAAAGAAAAGCAGGATAGAATAAAGTGGTCCCATGACTTACCACAGATGTCTTCGCTCCAGGCTGGCTCGCCAAATCTGTTACTGGAATTTCAGGTTCTTGGTCTCGGTGATTTGAAGAATAAATCCACGGACCACAGATCAGTGGTAAGACAGAATTTATTTACAGAAAAGAATGCAAAGAACACTAAATCTCCTGGTAGAGAGAAAGAACTCAAGTGGGGAGAGAAAAGCTCTCTCTGTTTCTCTCCTGGTCTTTCCCCATCTCTGCATTTAGGCTTTTAGTCTCTGGGTATATGTAGGTGCATGGGTTCCTTGGCCAGGACATGAATGAACACAGTCCCTTCCTCCAGGGCAAGGTGAATGAATGTATCAATGAATGAACACAGTCCTTTCTGCCGGGGCAAGGTGAATGAATGTGTCAATGAATGAACACAGTTCCTTCCACCAGGGCAAGGTGAATGAATGTATTAATGAATGTTGAGGCCTAGGAAATTCACATGAAATTGACCTAGGCATAGGAAATTTATTCCTAAGTGTAAAGTGAAGGAGACACCAAGGCGCAGGTGTCTCCTTGGCTGTTGTCGGGCCTTTTTGGCTATTGGAGCCTCCGGTGGGGGGACGGAGGTCTCCCCCCCTCCTTGCCTATCCAGCCTGCTGGTTCCTCAGCCAGCTGCTGCCGCACAGACACTGCCAAGGTGGAGGCGCAGGTCTGCCAGCTCCACTGAGTTGGCAGGGGTGCCAAATGTCCTGCATCACTTTGAAGGTCAGAATTTGTTTAGTTGTTTTGTGCTTGATGACAATTTTGGGCTTCAATGAAAGAGTTTAAAGAAAATTGGGTAAAGCAGGGTGAAAAGTATGTCATTTTTTAATTTTCAGAAAATTACTAAATTTCCATCCACAGGATTTTATCTCCTACCAGCAATGCATCAATACATTGTAATACCCAATATTTTAGTATTTGCCAATCTGTTAAATGAAAAATGGTATCTCCAAGGAGATGTATGTTACATCTGTGTTACCGGGAGTAAGATTTAATATATTTTTATATATTCAGGATAAACTATACACTTTTCTGAATTATATGTTCACTTCCTTTGTCAACTTTTTTCTATTGATATTTAAAAATTGATTTCTTGGTGGTTTTTAGTGCTTGCCTTTGACATTAGATGAAATGAAGTCTCTCCTCCACCAAGTTGTCATTGTCAACTTTGCTCTGATTACTGCGATTTTTGTCATACAGAAGTATTTTTATTTTCAATGTAGTCAAGTTTACCAATTTTAAAAGACTTCTAGATTTTCACTTATAGTTAGGAACACTTCACACAAACCAAGTCATTAAAAAGATTATCCCATTTTTTGACTTGTTTATCCATTTAGAGTTTATTTTGATGTAGATTGTGAAGTATTAATCAGTGCTATCTTCCACTTGTCCTATTTCTTCCATTGTTCCTTTCCCCCCTTCTCAAATCTGGGGAGACAATTTGTATGGTAACATCAGTCAGCTGGTTCCTGGTTTCCACTTGGATTTGGCCAGTTGAGATCAGAGGTGGGAGATTTCAGGTCCAGAGGAACTTTCTGGGTGTGGGGTCTTTGTAGCTGGCTGCTTCTCATCCTCAGGTCACAGCTGTTGTTGGATGTCCCTTTCCATGAAGACCTCCCTGTCTCTTGGTATTAACCACTGTCCCCCCTTCAGGCTACATCTGGTGAGAGGATCCTGTTGATTTCTCAACACTATAACCAAACCTTTGTAATTGGTCCCTTTATTAAACTCTTTATATTATTAAACTTGACTGTGTTATCAGTCCTGTAACAATGTCTGATAAAAGATGCAATATTATTTGCTTTCCTGATGGGCACTTCGTTATCTCATTAGACTTTACAGAGTAGTCCCTCTTTCCTGACTGATTTTGGTGTACTAAATTTTGTCATACATAGATTTTCATCTACTTCTGGAATTTCTGCTTTGTCCCATTGATTTTTTTTTCTCTGTTCACCAATACCTCACTGCTTTTACTGCTTATGTAGTGCAGTGTATTGTAATATCTGCTAGGACAGGTGCATCCTCTTTGTTCTTTTTTTCTCAGGCTGATCAAGATTCTTTATTTGCCTGTGTGAAATGTAGGATCAGATTGTTTTATCCAGTCACTCTTACAAAACAAAGAGAAGGAACGAGAATAAAAGACAGACATAAAAACGAAGATCATGGAAGGAGGGAAGGAAAAAAGGAAAGTAGAAAGGAAGGAAAGAAGAAAGGAAGGAAGGAGTGAGCCCAGGAGTTTGAGGAAGAAAGGAAGGGAGGAAATGAAGCCTGCAAAGAGGAAAAGAGAAAAAGAAAAGAAGGAAGAAAGAGAAAAGAAGATTGTTTTTATTTGGCTCATGTTGAGTCCATATTCTTTTAAAATTATACTTCAAGGTATATACTTTTACTCATCTGTCTCATTTCTGAGGATTTATTTTATAACTTCATTCACATATATGCAAAATGAATATTATGGAATAATCAAAATTGTGCAAAATGAAGATGATATAATGGAACATTACTCATTTGCAAAATTTAAGGTAATTCTCTATGTATTAATATGTAAGTATTTCTTTGTGTATTAATATGTAAGTATTTCTGAAGCTTCACTGTTAAGTAAAATGTAGACTGCAGAGTTGGGATGCTGTCTAGAACAGACGTTCGTATTTACTTAATAGATGAGGACACAGGCAATACTAAGAGCAACAGGGATGTTTTGTAGGGGTGGAAAAAGGAGTCAAGGGAGAACTGGACTGTGAAGGATATTTTCCTTTAAACCTTTGATATTTTGACTTGTAAACAATGTACATGTATTAATTATTTAAATAACAACTTTAAAAATATATATTTACTTGTTTCCCACTTATAAAATTTGTGTATGACTTTTAAACAAAATAGCACAAATAAAGTTTGTAAAAACAAACAAACAAAAACATTGCTTCACCTTTTGTAACATGATTTTATTGAGTTCCCAAAGAGCAGGGAAGGCACTAAGTTCTTTTAGGATCTTCTTAGTGATTTTTTTGTTAAAGTAACTCATCAAAATTCCAATTACCAGCCAGCTCTGATATCGGAGTTCTGATTTACTGTTATCTCAGCTCATATTTCCCGGCTTACAATGTGTTGGGTATTAGTTTTAGTTCTGTTACCTTAAGTCACCTGCTGACAAGTTACTCCCTTCTTGATTGCATATGTAGGAAATGTTGATCACTGTCTTTTGACCTTTGGCTGCTTCTCCTAGAATGGGTTCAGTTTCCCTTCAGAGGGAGTTTTCCATGTTTCTCAGACTTGCCATCTTTAGAAGCCTCTGAAGCCTGTGTGCTGTCTTCACGTGCCTTCTGGAATCCGTCGCACTTCCTCTGCCACTTTCTTGTACTAGCACTTGGTGAAAACATTCAGTTGTCAGATTCTGTGTCTTATTTTTTGGCAAAAATTAATTTTAACAAAGATTCATAAAAAACACACACTTCAGCTTTTTGAAATGGTATCAGAACTGGTTTGTACAAGTTTGGTAAAATTTCCAAAAAGTATCAAAGGTAAATGTTAAGTTAAAAATTTGGAGTAATGTAAGAAGATGCAATTGCCACGACCTACTGATGTAAATTCTGGCACCTTTGGACTCCTCCTTTCCTGATTTTCATTGATATAATCCATTGTATCTCATGTATCTTTTTGTTTTTTCCTATTACCCAATCCAAGCTCCTCAAGCCTGAATTATATTATTTGATCAGCAGTTTAAGATCAGAACTTGTACATGTTTAGAGACAACAAATTAATCTTTATGTTATATTGCTTCTTCATATAATCCTTGTATAAAACATATTCTAGTGTTCTCCATTGTTTAAAGAACAAAGTTCAAAATCTTGAGTGAAACTTAAGGCCTCTGTGACAAAGAACAAATGAACTTTTAAATTTCATCTGTCACAATCCTCCACTCCATTATGTTTGATTTTTCTCTCTATTATACTAAATATGTCTTGATCATATTATTTCTCTTGTTTTCTTCTTCTTTCTGCTCTTTTGCACCTTCATTTTCCAACAATACTAAAGGGAAATATCAACTTAAACTGCAAACTTTGGCTGGGCATGGTAGCTCACACCTGTCATCACAGCACTTTGGGAAGCCAAGGTGGGATGAGCACTTGAGCTCAGGAGTGTAAAACTAGCCTGAGCTAGAGTGAGATGCTGTCTCTACTAAAAATTAAAAAAAAAAAAGCCAGTGTCATGGTCAGTGCCTATAGTCCCATCTACTCAGGAGGTTAAGGCAGGAGGATCACTTGAGCCCAGGAATTTGAGGTTTCTGTGAGGTAGTCTGAGGCCATGGCACTCTAGCCTGAGCAATACAGAGAGATTGTCTCAAAAATATAAATAAAAAAAAAACTTAAAAATAAACTTCAACTTTTAGCTCCTCCTTTTTATTAACATTTTTAGTAGACACTGTTGATGCCTGGTCCATAAGTCCTTTGCACTTATTATTCCAGTACATGCCTTCTGCATTTTAATTCAGGTAACTCTTAATCTGTTCCTGAGGCCTCTCTTCAGTCTGGGGAGACCTAGGACAGGTGTGGTTATTATTCTCAGCCCCTTAGCCAATGACAGGTGGAAGTTGGAGGATAAACATTTTGTCTCTGTTACCTTTCAGAAGGAATAATTCTGAGTTTCATTTTAGCCTCTCTCAGAGCCCCAGTCACTCCCAGTGGCACCTGCTATGGGACGTGGTAGACAACATACCCTTATTGGTTTCCCTCTTTCCCCTATCTCCTTTCTCTGCTTCCTTACTGTGCTTTTTGTCATCATTGTCCAAAGAAACTCCCATTCAAATCCTTGCCTATTTTAAGAGAAAGCACAGAAGGATCTTTTCTTCCACACTGCCACCTAATTTACTGTGTCAATCATTAATATTGTTTCCATGAACAACACTTATCAGCTGTGTGTCTGGCACTGTTCTAGGCACAAGAGATCCTGGGGGGAGCTAGAAAAAAACTCTCCTTATGTTTCTAATGGTGAAAGATGGGGCTATACACTGATAAACAATAAATATAACATACACTGTCAGACATCAGAATATTGTATCCTGTGCTGTCTGGTATTGAGATGATTTGTTATAACCCTGATCAAAGCTCTGTATAGTGGAGTAAACCTGAGTGTTTGTTTTCTTCCTCATTGAAAGCCAGTGTCCCATATTATGCTTTCCACAGTTTGATTGGCCCTTCCAATCCATTGGGTTTGTTTGTTCTGCTACGGTCTTTCAAACACGCTTTCATTTCAATCAGATTTATGAAGCTAGTGTTCTAAGCCTAATTGGCTCTATTATTAGAACAATTCTAAAACATACTTAAAAGATAAAGCCACAAACCAGTAAAATCCTAATCTATTGATTGGAGGATAAGTTACTGTCAAGTATATATCTCAATGGGGACTAGGTAATAATTACCCATTAATGCAGAGCTGATTGGATTAATGCCTTTATTCCTGGAACACCTTGAACCTTTTGCTGATAGGTGATCATGGGGTCACCCTGAAGTTCTTGGAATTATTGAAGTCAGTCAACAACACACACTCCACGTGTTTCCAATCCACATTCTTTCTTCCATGTTACAAGATTCAGAGCTCTCGACAGTAAGAATGTTGTTTTGCTGTTGTTTAAATTTCAGATTGCCATCTGTCCAACTATGTTTTAGTTTAAGGGATTACATAGTAATTTTATATTTTGTTTTTCCAATACCGTATCTGGCAGTTTTTCTTACATAGGCCTGCTGTAGGTTGTCATTAAATACTTTAAGAAGAATGGATAGCTGAGTTATATATGTATAAAGAACTGAATTATATAGCCGAATTAAATTAGGAGAGTTTTAATTTATAGATCACATTCCCTCTAGTTTATGTTTATGGAAAGATACCATGCCTAATGAGGTACTTAAATTATACTGTTTATGTTTTTTAATTTCAACTCACCTAGTTCCAGATAATTTAGACACAGAAAGCTCATGTTTAAATTGTGTTAAGTTCTATAAAAGAATTTTAAAAAGAGACAAGCTTAAAGAAACATAAGGAGTTTATGTCGCCGGATTTCTCGTATGACCTCATTACTACTGCTGGGTATAAAATTTGGCTTAGTTTTCTGGAAGCTAAGGCAAAAAAAGAAACATACTGAGCTAAGTAATATTTCTACCTAATATAAAAAGCATAACAATTCCTCTGTGGGGTCAAATTATTTCTTAAAAATAAACTTAATAAGACATATGTTATCGAGGTCTATATATAAAGGATGTTTTCATTTTTGTTTGTACAAAGGAAAAAAAACACTGTTCAATAGAGAATTTTTTTGACCCCCTATAAAATTTGATGGCAGAGCATTAAATTACAGCATCAAGCTATACTCAATCAAGGCATATATGTGAGGAACTTCCCATGACCCATATTTAATTTATTACAAACACAGAATATACTAAATGCAGATGGGTGGGTACTTACTTCCTCACAAAACTGTCATTCTCATATATCCATATATATATTTTTTAAGTCGACTGCAATGACTTTATTTTAGTGGCTTTTCAAGCCCCCCAAAGGGTCTCCTTAGACAGAGCTGGCACCCACTCAACTATCTTCACAGTGGAGTCCTAATTACTTGATTCTGTTTTGTAGATCACAGAGGTTCCTTCCAGTGATCTCTTCTTCCATTTCCTCAAATCAACTACACATTCTGAAAGTATATCCATCACTGTCTAGTACTTTGAGGTGGCATATTCTGGTCTCCTACTTTGTGTTTGAAGTAGACTGCTTCTTCCTCTTCACTATCATTAATCCATATTTTAAGGCAGTCTTTATCAAGTGTCCTTAACAACTTCAGCTGTCAGATGTGACAGGACAAAGCTATCATTCCTCAATAACTCTCAAGCCTGACTTCATATTCTGATCTGAATAAATGGCCAATTCACTTGGCATGGATGTGGGTTGCAAGCATATCTAGAGACCCAATTTTACTCTGCAAAACAACTTTGCACATTCTTACTGTTAAGAGCTCTGAATCTTGTAACATGGAAGAAAGAATGTGGATTGGAAACACGTGGAGTGTGTGTTGTTGACTGACTTCAATAATTCCAAGAATTTGAGGGTGACCCCATGATTTTCAAAAGAATTGCCTCTTGACAAATCTGCCAACTTTCCACCAGGTAGGTAATAATAATGTACCTTTGGGTTGTTAAATAAATTAATTTTTACCTTTGCTCACTTAATCCTATACTGATTTATAATTTTCCTCCCTTCTTTTTCTTTTTTCTTAATTAATTTTTTTATTAAGTCATTTGTACATACATCATGAATACATTTATGCCATTATGGGATTCAATGTGTTGATTATTTGTACAAATTCCTCCCTTATTTTTCATTTCTTTTTTAGTCTATAAGTCCAACTAATTTGACTAATATTTATTCATCAAATATTTACTGAGCTTCCTGTATCTAATGCTGAGTACTTGTAGTGAACCAGATAGCCCAGGTGCTGTGTTCAGGGAAAGTACAGACTGAACACCAACTACACTTCACTTTCTTTTCTGGCAAAATGATATAGATAAATCATCTTCATGCATGTATAACCTAAAGGTGAATAAAATATTTTAAGAATGTAAACTAGAGGGAGATTTCTACTAAAGTTAATTAAAATAAGTTTTAAGGCCCTTCTAAAGCCCTAGCAAATTTGTATTTATGCTTTTTAATTCTTTTTATTAAAGAGTCTCCTGCAATATACATAGATTTAGACCCTACAAAAATGATTCTTCCCTGCATACATTTGTGGACAAATGCATAGAAGAAGTGAGAGGAAAAAATCTGAGAGATTATAGATAAGGAAAAGCTATGAATTCAGAAAAGTAAATTAGCAACATAAGTAAAATTCATGCTAGAAACATCTATTTATCCTCTGGCTTCTGGGTGTGAGAGAAACACAGGTATACCTTAGGAATGAGACAGGAAAAGCTCTTCATAAAGCCAAGATTCCCCAAGGTCATACCTTCATTGGTAAGCCCCCCAAAACAAAGAACACAACACAAAAATATGCACTTATAATAGTTACCCATCTTGGATTTGTTCTGCTCGTATAATAAAGCTACATCTTCAAGTTTATTAGGAACATTTACACCCACATGTTAGAGTTATGGTTTTGCCAGTTGTCATGCTTCCTACTGCAGAATGCCGGCCACCATGCCTTCAGTCCCTAGCATTGGTTCCTTTTGGCTCTTTCAGCCTCTGTAGTCTTCTTCTTGCCTTGTGGTTTCTGCCCACTGCCTAGTCTTAAAACTAATGCCACATGTTCTAAATTCTACCTCCATTTCTAGTACCAAACTTAGTATCAGTAATGTATTGCTTCATACCCAAAAGTTCAAAACATGGTAGCTTACAACTGTAATTTATTTACTTTGATGATCCTGTGGCTTGGCTGGATGGTTCTTCTGCTGGTTTCTTGTGGACTCGCTCATGGAGGTGATGTAAGTGTGTTCACCTTAAGGTCCTCTGTCTACATGGTAGAGGGAGCATTTCAAGTGGAGAAGCCCCATGCACACTTAATAAGTATATGCCTGTGTCACATTTTCTGATATCCCGTTGGCCAGAGCAAGTCCAAGGCCAGTGTCATTGTGGGAAAGGACCACACTAGATCATGCAGTTTGGAAAGTGTAACTCATTTAGTGGTGGCTGGTACAACAGTCAGCCACAGTGAGATAGAAACTGAGTGGCTGCTTTTGTATAGGCACATACAAAAGAAGTTTCAACTTCTGGACATCATTCCTAGTCAGATGATGTAAGGCTAATTGAAATAAATAATAGTTGTATCTATCATATATAATAAAGCATAGTTGTATCCATCATATATAATAAATTATGAACATTTTGGTAGCAATTAATCTTCTTTCAATAGTTTTATCAATAGTAAATGACTAGTAATATACCATAGCTGCCTTTCAAAACTAGAAACTTTCTAAATTACATAATATCACTTTATGATGGAATGAGCTAATTTTTGGTAGCGAGTAGCTATGTGAGCACCATTCCATTCAGTACCTTGTCAAACTAGAATGCAAAATTCATGTTATTATTTCTCCTGCAGCAGCCAAGCTGAGACAGTACCTTACAAATAGTGTTTCTGCCCTGCTCTCTTCTCTCCTTCTGAGACTTTCATGTATTTTAGTGTGCTTAATTGTATTCTAGAGGTATGGAGGCTCTGTTCATTTTGGCCATTAAAAAAAATTTTTTTATTAGATTATTTTGATCTTCTCAATTTTTCTCATTCTTTTTTTCCCTGCTAATTCCAATGTGCTATTGAGTCCTCTAGTGAATTTCCATTTCAGTTATTGAGATTTTAAACTCCAGATTATCCATTTGGTTCTTTCCTATGATTCCTACCTTTTTGTGGATATTCTCTTTTTGGTGAGATACCATTCTTATCTTTTCATTTAATTCTTAGACATAGTTTCTTTAGGTTCTTTGATTATGTTTATAATAGCTGATTTAAAATGTGTGCTTAGTAAGTGAAATATTTGGGTTTCCTTGGGGACAGTGACTATTAATTTTTTGGTTCATAGCCTCATAATTGTGTTGTTGAAAATTGAATATTTAAAAAATATATAGTGTGGCAACTCTGGAAATCAGATATTTTCATCTGTGGTTTATTGATATTTAGTGACTTTACTGTATTAGTTCCATAAAGTCTGTGTTCTTTGTTGAGTGAAGCACTAATGTCTATGCTTGGATAGCTTAGTGGTCAGTTAATAATGGAATAGAGATTTCTTTAAATGCCCTGAATCAATAAACCTCCACACTCACTTTGGTAAGGGATCCATATGTGTGTAAGTGTCTTCAACACTCAGGCAGTTTCTAACTGCGCTTTTTATTTCCTGCATGTGTGAATCTCAAAGTCAGCTAGAATGGAGAGATTAGGGTCATCTCAGATCTTTTCTAAGCATGAGCACAGCCTGGCACATGTATGTGGTCTCTTGGATTCCTAGAAATATGTTGGAGCTTTTCAAAGTGTACAATGGACAACTCAGTCCCAAGAGTTTTCTTTTAAATTTTTTGGGCACTCTTTTGTTCATCCAACTGCTGTTGCTGTCTCATATAGTGGTCATAGCAAACAGTTGCTGATGGTTGTTTTTAGCAAACTCTTTGGGAATAGGTCTCCTTTTATTGCGCAAGTTTAGTGAAGCCAAAATAGATAGTCCCTATGAATGAGACATTTTTAGGACCTGCCAAAACAAATCAAATAATAACAATTCTCTGCAAATTGGATTTGTTAGGGGAGTTTCAAGCTTGTTATTTCCCTTCTAGCATTTGCTTCTTCTGACTCTTCTGCTTACTATGCTGACATACCACTGTAAAGCTGACACTGGGTGCATGGGAAGAGAGCAAGCTAAGAGGCTACAAAAATTGCTATTTTTACCAAGATTCTGTGAGGCTTCAGTTAATTTCTAGAGTTCTGAAAAATAAGATTCTGGTGATTTTTTTGCCAGTGTTTCTAGGGAAGAATATTTGTTTTATGGTTTTTTTGGTTTTTTTTTTTTTTTTTTTTTTTTTGCCTCTGATATTCTGGAAGAGTTTTTCTTGTGTGTATGTGAAGTAATTGTAAATTAGCCTACTTACTGAAAATAAATTAGTGACATTTGGGATAGTGGCTTTCATAGAACAGAAGAATGGATGATAAGAAGGCATCCCACAGATATTCACTATAGTGACTGTTCCATGAGGATTTGGGGGGCCTCTCTTTTACATATCTTTTATTATTATTTTTTTAATCTTGCTGTATCCCTACAGGGTGAGAACAAAGAATTTAACTGGTAGGATTGTTTCTCTAAGATTTAGTTTAATAAAATTACTTACACATTAGAATTGGACAGAATTAGATTAAAATTACAATATCAGTACTTATTAAGTATGTGTTCTTAGACAAGTTATTTAAAACTCATTTATTTTAATTTTTATCTGAAAATTGGTAGTTATCCTTGAATATCAGGATATATGGTAGACTGTAAAAATGTTGGCAATTTAAAAATATAAATCACTTTAGAAACATATTTTTTCCACAGGTTATATTGGTAGACAATTTGATGCCTTCTTATAGAATGACAAAATACTTTCTGTAGATTCTGATAAAATTTCTAAAACCGTAATCTTGTTATCCGTACATGTTAGATTTCTTTTTTCACTTTTTAGTTTTCTTTTTTCTTTTCCCCCATTCTTTGCATATTGCATTTACTTTTCTTACTTTGGTCCACTGACCGTGTGCCTTAATGTAATGTTAAATGAATATTTCCATGTGTTTTGTTTTTCCAAAAATTATGTATAAGTTAAACTTTCATTACTAAAAATTATTTTTTGTAGGGTGAAGGGAGAGGGCACTGACATGATGCCTTCATCCTCTAGCAAATTTAATTTATTTAATTAACAGTGTTTTGGCTCTCTGGACCCAGACTCACTTTTTAGTTTCTTGGTCTTAGGTCAAAGAATCACAGTGCTTTAAAGTTCCTTGGCTGTTTTACTAAGAGATACAGGGATTTCTGCCTTCATGAGCTGCTTTCTGGTTCACCAGTCAGAAATTTATTTGTTTTCTGTCCATTCATTTTCTCAAAAGCTAATATTCAACATATGTATTTGGCTTCTCCTCATTTCTTTGGGGAAATCAGCTTTCCCTCCAAGGAACAAAGATTACTATTACTAGTTGACAGTCCAGGCTGTCTGAATTCAAGCATGGATTTTAACTCTTGACCTGTTCTTACCTGCTGTTAAATTGACTCTTGTGCTTACTGTTCTTTTCCCTCAGTATCCTAATAGTGCCCCGGGTTATACTCACCTTCTTCAGGCCCTAGACACTGCTGGGCTTGAGAGAGGTGAGGTAGAGGCTTTATATAATAGTTGGTGGACAGCACCTATAAAGAGTCTAACAGACTTCCCAGATTTCATTTAGAAGGAACTATGACCATTTTCAGTTTCTCTGAGTAAAATGGATAGTGAATAGTCTCTATTAAGTTGTCTAACTTCTTTATCTTATTTGGAGGATGTCCTGAAGGAAAGGAAATTTTATACATTGTAATAAGGGAGGGAAAAACATTTTAAGTAATGTCCTTTTCAGAAAGTTAAGTGCTGTAATTCTTTGAAAGAGGATATTATAAATAGCTCATTAGATTGCTGAATAGTGGACATTAATGACTATTGTTACCGAAGGCCATGTCTAGTTCCTGTCTTGAATTTTTTGAAAGGTAATGTTGGTAGAATTCTTATTAGGAATATGCTTTCTATGAGACTTTAATGGTGATTCTCTTTTTGTCTGGAAAGAAATGATCCTTAACATACTAATTTTCTAATTTTTTTTTACCTTAATTAAGCCAAATTTTCTAGTTTGGGGTGGGTAGAAGCTTGCTTTAACCTGTGTAGGAAAATGCACTTACTTACATTGTATATAGGGATACAAATTAAAGTAAGATATGATAATCTTTCTTTAGAAACTGAGAAAATCTTTTCCTATTTTTTTCAATGCTTCATTTGAATGTTTTATTTGCAAAATCAAGGCTTTTAAATTTTGCATGAAGTATTTTCTAGGATTTGTAACTTGATGGGAAAGAACACAGTTTTCAAAAGCACATTGGAAAATACAAACAAGGGGTATGTTTTCCTTGATTTAATACGTACTTCCTCATATCCTTACTCTGTGGTAGACACTCATCTAATCACTTGGTGAGTAAGACAAATGAAATACCAGCCTTCACTCAGCTTGAACTTGTATATATGGGAAAGCAATGAATAGATTAATACATGCATAATATAATATCAGGTAATGACGAATAAAATAAAGGAAAACAATACAGAGACATGGGATAGAGTTCAGTCATATTTTACATAGGAACTTGTCATCTTTGGTAAAAATTTTATATATAGGAAAGATGTAGATAATTGTTTAAGAATAGCAGTTCTCAACCTGTGGGTTACGACCCACAGGAACTGTATTAAAGGGTTGCGGCATTAGGAAGGTTGAGAACCACTGTTTTAGAAAGAAATGATCAGGTTGAATTTGCAATTTGTTGTCATATATTTACATGAAACATTAGTCAGAGTTTTATCTCCTCCTTTATCTGTGATTGTGTACTTGTCTATTTTTTCTGTCTCTCACTTTTTTTAACGATTGATGAATTTTATTAGACTTTTCTAAAACAAAAATAGGATACTCTCCATTTTAATTTATCCTCTGTATATTTTGTTTACTGTTTTCTTAATTTCAGCCTTTATCATTGTTATCTCTTATATATTCTTTTATATTTCTTCAATTTTTAAAAAATGAATACTGAGTTTTTCTTCTTTAGACTTCATGCTTAATAATTACTTCACTGAAGTCTATACACTTTCCTTTTAATAGTATAGTAGACATACTTTCCTATGCCCATTTCAGAAGTGTTCATGGAAGATAATAAATAAAGAAGATCCCCCTGGATACCAGGCAAGAGGTCACGGAAGACAATGTGAAGGAAAAGTTTTTCAAACAGAACTGGGAAATGCCAGATTACCTATCCAAGGAACTACTCCATAGCTAAAGTGTGAAGTTCCTAGTTTTGAAGAGCAGGAATGGATAACTACCATGAGTCAAAAACGGTTGGTATTTTCCATGCTTTTGTTTTGGAATAGGAACGTACATTATTGTTATTCTGTTCTCATTTCACTGTTAGCATATTCATTATCTAGGTGAGAGAGGTACCCAGATAATTACATAATGAATAGAGTTTACTGGACCACGAGAAGCCACTTCCAGATGTGGTGGAGAAAACTAAGCATGAAACAGACAGTCTGGACTTTGCTATAGGCTCACTCAATGTATTGAATTATGGGAGTTACCTTGCTTGGAATGAAGTAAGTGTGTTCTGTGTGCTGAAATCACGATGTACACAGCTGTTTAGGTTTCTAGAGGAGGAGATGTCAAAGAGAGTACTAATTGACTCTCAATATTCTTTTAGATAATAACTGCATAGTAGTAGAATTTTTAGCTAGACAAATCCTTCATCACCCCAGATGAAGGCTTTTTAAAATTTTTTATTTTTACATATACATGTGTTTATTAGGTTTCCACTTTTAGCCTTCACAGAATTAAAAAGGCTTACAATTTAATAACAATAACAATGTTTAAGATAAGGACTAGAAACAAAAACCTCATAAAGAAAAAACAAAGATAAATACATTCAGAAAAGAAATCAGATGATTGCTGCATTGAAATATTAAACAATGATAATAATCATAATGCAAAGAAAGTAGCACTCACATTGTCAAGTAAGAATATGTCTATTATAGAATGCTTTGACTCTGAGGCTCAGTATGGAGTCATTAGTTAACTTCTTATTTTTTTTCCCAAAGCCTCAAAAAATAGACAACTAATATTTATAAATAAAGGTAAAAAATAATTTCAAAAAATAGATCATGCCAAATCTTATAGACAATAGAAAAAGAAGAAATACTTCAAAATCATTCTACTTAATCTGGATACACCTCATATTAAAATTGGAGAAAATATATTGTTATAAAGGAAAATTACACTTATAAATGTAAACATATTTCACTTATAAATGAGGATGCAATATCCTAAACAATATATTAACAAGTTGAATTAAAAATTAATGTTTAAGTAATTTACTTTGTCAAAATTAAATCTAATTTATGTGAGAATTAGTCACTATTTTTTCTTTTCTTTTTATTTTCTTTCCCTCACACCCTCCCTCCTTCTCTCTCTGTCTGCTCTCCACTTTTCCAATGCCCCACTGTGTCATTAATTGTTATTAATTGTCCTCATATCAAAGTTGAATATATAGGATTTATGCTTCTCCATTCCGGTGATGTTTCACTAAGAATAATGTGTTCCACCTCCATCCAAGTTAGCACAAATGCTGCAAAATCTCCATTTTTTTTGATGGCTGAATAATGTTCCATGGTATACATATACCACAGCTTACCAATCCATTCCTGGGTTGAAGGACATTTAGGCTGTTTCCACATTTTAGAAATTGTAAATTGAGCTGCCATAAACAGCCTAATACTTTATAAAACTTTATAATAATTTTTTTTTCCTTCTGGATAGGTGCCCAGTAATGGGATTGCAGGATCAAAAAGGAGGTCTAGATTGAGTTCTTTGAGGTTTCTCCATACTTCCTTCCAAAAATGTTGCATTAGTTTGCAGTCCCACCAGCAGTATAAAAGTGTTCTTTTCTCTCCACATCTGTGCCAACATTTGCAGTTTTGAGATTTTGTGATATAGGCCATTCTTACTGGAGTTAGATGATATCTCAGGGTGGTTTTAATTTGCATTTCTCTGATACTTAGGGTTGATGAGCATTTTTTCAAGTGTTTACTGGCCATTCATCTGTTGTCTTTAGAGAAGATTCTATTCATCTCTCTTCCCCATTGCTGTATGGGATTGTTGGTTTTTTTCTTGTGGATTAATTGAAGTTCTGTATAGATCCTGCATATTAAACTTTTGTCTGATTCAAAATATGCAAATATCCTTTCCTATTGGGTAGGTTGTCTATTTGCTTTGGTTGTTGTCCCCTTGGCTGTACAGATGCTTTTCAGTTTAATGAAATCCCATTTGTTTATTATTGCTGTTGTTGCTATTACCATGCAGTCTTCCTTATGAAGTCTTTCTCCAGGCTGACTGGAAAACAATAAAAAAAAAAACAATGAAAGAAATTGCTGAGAAAGTAGAAAACAATCAAAAAACAATGAAGGAAATTGCTGAGAAAGTGGAAAATAATCAAAGGAAATCCAAAAACAGAGTCAAATAAGAGATGAACAATATGAAGAATATAGAGAGGATATAGCAGAGCTGAAGGAACTGAATCAATTAGGGAACTTAAGGATACAATAGAAAGTATCAACAACAAATCATGCAGAAGAAAGAATGGCAGAGGTAGAGGATAAAGCTCTTGAGATAACTCAAATAATCAAAGAGGCCAAAAAGAAGAGAGATAAAGCAGAATGTTCACTGATAGAACTATGGGACTCTATAAAGTGTTCAAACATACTTGAGTTATAGGTATCACAGAAGGGGAAGAAGAATGCCCCCAAGGAATGGAAGCCATTTAGAGAATATTATAAATGAAAATTTCTCAAATTTCACCAAAGATTTTGACATATTCCTTTCAGAGGGATATCGGCCCCCTAGTTACCTCAACTCAAATAGAGCTTCTCCAAGGCATATTGTGATGACTTTATTTAAAGTCAAGACAAAAGAAAAGATCTTGCAAGCTGCCAAGAGTAAGCACCAACTGACCTATAGGGGCAAATCTATCAGGGTGACCACAGACTTCTCTAATGAAACTTTTCAAGCCAGAAGACAATGGTCATTATCTTTAACCTACTTAAACAGAACAATTTCGAGCCTAGAATTCTATATCCTGCTAAACTAAGCTTTAAAATTGACAGAGAAATAAAATCTTTTATTGATATGCAAACTTTGAGGAAATTTGCAACAAGAAGACCAGCTTTACAGGAAATATTTCAACCTGTCCTACACACTGACCATCAATGGACCTTCAGCAAAGTAAACATCCAGAAATTATAGGACAGAACCTAGTTTCCACAATGATGCAAAAGGCAAAACTAAGCAATAGACTTTCACAAAATAAGATGAATAGAACACTACCACACTTATCAATTATCTCAATAAATGTCAGTGGCTTGAATTCCCCACTGAAGAGGCATAGATTGGCTGATTGGAATAAAAAACACAAGCCATCTATTTGTTGCCTGCAGGAAACACACCTCAGGTCAAAAGACAAATTAAAACGCAGAGTTAAGAGTTGGAAGTCAATTTTCCAGGCAAATGGAACTCAGAAGAAAAGAGGGGTTGAAATATTATTCTCAGATTCGTGTGGATTTAAAGCAACTAAAGTCAAAAAAGGTAATGATGGTCACTTCATATTGGTTAAGGGGAAAATACAAGAAGACATTTCAATTTTAAATATTTATGCACCCAATTTAAATTCTCCCAGATTCTTGAAACAGACCTTGCTTAGACTGAGCAATATGATATCCTATAACACTATAATAACAGGGGACTTTAACACCCCCTCTCAGAGCTAGACAGATCCTCTAAACAGAAATTAAATAATGATATTAGAGATTTAAATGAGACTTTAGAACAACTGTGCTTGATAGATGTATATAGAACACTCCATCCCAAAGAAATATAATATACATTCTTCTCATAGTCCCCATGGAGCATTCTTCAAAATTGATCATATCCTAGGACACAAAACAAACCTCAGCAGAATCAAAAGAATTAAAATTCTACCTTGCATCTTTTCAGACTGCAAGGCACTAAAAGTGGAACTCAATTCCAACAAAAATGCTCAACCTCACACAAAGGCATGGAAGTTAAACAACCTTATTCTAAATGACACTTGGGTGCAGGAATAAATAAAAAAGGGAATCATTAACTTCCTTGAGTATAACAACAATGAAGACAAACTACCAAAACCTATGGAATACAGCAAAAGCAGTCCCAAAAGGAAAATTTATCATTTTAGAAGCCTACATTCAAAAAACAGAAAGAGAGCGTATCAAAAAAACTCACAGGCCATCTGATGGAATTAGAAAAAGAAGAACAATCTCAGCCTAAACCTAGCAGAAGAAAAGAAATATCCAAATTAAACCAGAGTTTAATGAAATTAAAAACGAATCATTCAGAAACAAGGAGTTGGTTTTTTGAAAAAATAAATAAAATAGATTAGCCTTTGGCCAGACTAACTAGAAATAAAAAGGTAAAATCTCTAGTAACCACAATAAGAAATGATAAAGAGGAAATAACAAGTGATGTCACAGCAATATAAGGAATTATCTCTGAATACTATCAGAAAATTTATGCCCAGAAATTTGACAATGTGAAGGAAATGGATCAATATTTAGAATCACACTCTCTCCCTAGACTTAGCCCAGATGAAACAGATCTCCTGAAAAGACCAGTTTCAAGCACTGAGATCAAAGAAACAATAAAAAAACTTCAAACAAAAAAATGCCCTGGTCCAGATGGCTTCACACCAGAATTTTATCAAACCTTCAAAGAAGAGCTTATTCCTATATTGCAGAAATTATTCCAAAAAATTAATGAGGAAGGAATCTCCCCCAATATGTTCTATGTAGCAAATATCACCCTGATACCAAAACCAGGTGAAGACCCAACTAAAAAGGAGAATTTCAGACCAATTTCACTCATGAATATAGATGCAAAAATTCTCAACAAAATCTTGGCCAATAGATTACTGCTTATCATCAAAAAGTCATACATCATGATCAAGTAGGTTTCATCCCAATGATGCAAGGCTGGTTTAATATTTGCAAGTCCATAAATGTTATTCACCATATCAACAGAAGCAAAACCAAAGACTATACAATCCTCTCAACAGATACAGAAAAAGCACTCGATAAAATTCAGCCTCCTTTTCTAATTAGAACACTGAGGAGTATAGGCGTAGGTGGCACATTTCTGAAATTGATCAAAGCTATCTATGACAAACCCACAGCTAGTATTTTACTGAATGGAGTAAAACTAAAATCTTTTCCTCTTAGAACTGGAACCAGACAGGGTTGTCCTCTGTCACTATTACTATTCAACATAGTGCTGGAAGTTCTAGCCAATACAATTAGACAAGACAAGAAAATAAAGGGCACCCAAATGGGTGCAGAGGAGGTCAAATTCTCCCTTTTGCTGATGATATGATCTTATACTTAGATAATCCCAAAGACTCAACCACAAGACTCTTGGAAGTCATCAAAAAACACAGTAATGTCTGAGGATATAAAATCAATGTCCACAAGTCGGTTGCCTTTGTCTACACCAACAACAGCCAGGATAAGGGGTTAATTAAGGACACAACTCCCTTCACCACAGTCACAAAGAAAAAGAAATACTTAGGAATATACCTAACAAAAGAGATGAAAGACCTCTATAAAGAAAATTATGAAACTTTAAGAAAGGAAATAGCAGAGGACTTTAACAAATGGAAGAACATACCATGCTCATGGCTGGGAAGAATCATCATTGTTAAAATGTCTACTTCACAGAGCGATTTATCAATTCAATGCCATCCCTATTAAAATACCAACATCATACTTTCAAGACTTTGAAAAAATGATTCTGCATTATGTATGCAGAAAAAACCCTGTATAGCTAAGGCAGTTCTTACTAATAAAAACAAAGCCAGGGATATCACCATACCAGATTTTAGGCTGTATTACAAGGCCATAGTGGTCAAGACAGATATGGAAAACACCCAAGTATCCATCAACCCACAAATGGATTAATAAACTGTGGTATATGTAGATTATGAGGTACTATTCAGCCTTTGAAAAGATGGGGACTTTACATCTTTTATATTTACCTGGATGGAGTTAGAGAACATGCTCCTAAGTAAAGTATCTCAACAATAGAAAAGCAGGACAGCACCTGTGGCTCAAAGGAGTAGGGCACTGGCCCCATATGCTGGAGGTGGTAGGTTCAAACCCAGCCTTGGCCAAAAACTGGAAAAAAAGAAAAAGAAAAAGAATGAAAAAGCAAGTATCCCATGTACTCAATACTAATCCGAGAATAGTAGATCAACAACTGCAGACCAACATGAGAGAAAAACACCATTAAATTTAAGAAGGGGTAAGGGGGAGGGGCTCAGTAAGTACAATGCAGGGATATATGGGACATTTCCTGGGTGATGCACTTCAGTGATTTTCAAACTTGATTGCATAACAGAATAAATAATAAAACTCCTAACCTCTAGCATTTGAAATTCTGGTTTAGCATGTCTTGGAGTAGGTCTTTGAGTCTGAGTTTTAATTAAAATTTCAAGTTAATTCTTTTAAAGAAAGTCATCAATAGGCATGCATCTAAGCCAGGGATCCTCAAACTAAGGCCCACGGGCCACATGCAGCTGGCTGAGGACATTTATCTGGCCTGCTGGGTGTTTTTGCTGCTGGTGCCTGTCCTGCTTAGCAGCCAACTCCACCCGGGCCCGCAGTGCACAAGGGTGGAATGTGCCCGCACTCTCTGACTCCCCTCCTTCTCTCGGTCTCTCGACTCCTCTCAGTCTAGGGTGAGACTGAGACTCGTGATTGGAGGAGTCACAAGCTTGCCTATGCAGAGCCTGCTGCTGCCTGAGGACCGAGGTAAGAACAAGTTAGGATTTATTTTATTTTATTTTTGAAGTTAGGAGGTCTAGTTCTTTTTTTTTTTTTTTAATTTTGCAGTTAGTAGGGCCTTTTTTGTGGTTAATGGGGGGCCTTTTCTTCTGAAGTTAGGAGGTCTTTTTTTTTTGCAGATAGAGGGTGCCTTTTTTTCATTTTAAGTGTTGTCCTTGTAGTTGTTCCCTTTTGTTGTTGTTGTTGTTTGTTTTGCAGTTTTGGGCCGGGACTGGGTTTGAACCCACACCTCCAGTATATGGAGCCAGTGCCCTACTCCTTTGAGCCACAGGCATCACCCTCGTTTTGTTTATTTACTTCAAAATAAGATACGTGCAGTATGCATAGGAATTTGTTCATAGTCTTTTTTTTTTTTCTTTTAACTATAGTCTGACCCTCAAAAGGTCTGAGGGACAGTGAACTGGCCCCCTGTTTAAAAAGTTTGAGAACCCCTGATGTAAGCCTTTGGCAGCTATCAACCTAAACATATACATTTAAATGTGAAAACTTGAGATCCTGAGAGAAATGACTCCATTGGGTTCAGCACATATTTCAAGCAGTTGGGGGTACCCTAATGTTTTATCAAATAATGCTGGAATGAGGCCTTCTCAAGTGATAGTATATAACTATCAACTGTACAGAATTTAATGTAAGCTGTAACAACTTACTTGATTTTCTAATCATTATAATGAAAAGAATATAAAAAAATTTCAAAACATTAGTTTCAACACAATGTTTGACAGATCTGTGCTAAGAGAAAGGTTATTTAATATTTACATGTTATCAAACAGCACTGATAAATTTCAGATATATGCAGTTTATAGACAGGAAATCTGAATTTATCTTGGAATAGTAATTTTTAAAATGTTGATAATTTTATTACTTTAATTTCTATGTAAGTCATATGTGCTGAATCAGATGTTCATATTATAATTCTCATATTTTATCACTAAATTTAAAGGCAATGAGATTAAAAACTGTATTATTTTTGTCAAAGTACTCTGTCTCCCCTCAACTCTTCCTTTTTTTTTTTTTTCTTTCTGCAGTTTTTGACTGGGGCTGGGTTTGAACCTGCCACCTCTGGCATATGGGGCTGGTGCCCTACTCCTTTGAGCCAGAGGCGCCACCCCCATCAACCCTTTCTTATTCTAAGATAAAAATATGATGTCAGATTTATTTTTTTGATGTGGTTGTGTTTGTAGTATTTATAATAAATAAAAATCAATACTGATAGATAATTGTATACATAGTCCAATGAGCATTGTATATATATTCTGAAGAGTATTATTTTTATTCTTTAACTATTATGATCCCATAATGAAATGTATGTGTGTTTTATGGTAAAAGAGAAGTTAGTAAGAGCTAAATAGGAGTTATTCCAAAAACGACTATCACCAGAGAAAATTGTTACAATTATTACAATTTATAAGCACATACATACACATGCATTTGTATGTGCCTACACATGCATATTTGGAACCATTTCTTATCCTTTTGTCACCATATTATCCTTGATGTCTTGAAAGTCATAAAAATGTCTTTCATTTGGCATTTTCTTTATGTGTGGGTAAAGAAAAAATCACCGGGTGCCAGATAAGTGGGGAGAGTATTACAATACAGTTATTGGTTTACTGGCCCAAAACTCCCTCACAGACAGTGCTGTGTGAGCTGGTGCATTGTGGTGATGCAAGAGTTGGCAAAAGTTCAGGTTGTTTTTGTCTAACTTTTCTTGCAGCCTTTTCAATACTTCCAAATCATAACCTTAGTTAACTGTTTGTCCAATTGGTACAAATTCATAGTGAACAATTCCTATAGTATCAGAAAAGTTTAACAACATCATTTTGACTCTTAATTTATACTGATAAAATGTTTTTGTCATGGAGATTTGACTGACTTTGCCTGCTTTGTTTCAAGGTTGTATTGGTACATTTATGTTTCATCACCCATGTTTAAATCATCTATGTTTCATAACATGACCCAAAATATTACCTTGCCTCTATAAAGGTATTGGCAAACTTCAGCTCTTTTTGGCTTTTGGTGGGCTCTTTCTGGACTACTTTTCCACAGACCTTTCTAATGCCAAATTTTCAGTTAATATTTTCCTGTTTCTCTATAATATTTGCTTGGTCTGCTATGCTTCTTACAGTCAGTCAACAGTTTGACATATATTTTATCAAGTTTTACATATTTTCATCAATTCTGCTCATTACTGGCTACCCTGACTTCTCTTTATCTGTGACACTTTCTCTTCCCTCCGAAAAAAGTTTAACCAGTTTGTATACTGCTGTTTTCTTCATGGCATTATTCCCATAAACTTGGACTAACATATTCATGATTTTACTTCTACCCTTGGCAAATTTAACAAGAAATTTAATGTTTGTTCATTGTTCAAATTCAAGCTCTAACATCAGCAAGACGTTGCCACACATCAACATGAACTCAACTGTGAGGCCCTACATAGTAAGGTTATGAAGTCTTCCAAATTGTTTGTAGAGTGTTGTCGGTGTAAGCACATGGTGGTGAGTTCAAGAACTTTTCAGACCTCTTAGTCCCTGACATACTTACATGTATATTAGAAATTCTTATGTCTACTATGTAGATTTAATAATGAAGTAGAAGCAGAGAAACAGAGAAGTCCTTTCAGGGAAGTTCAGCTTAGCTTTGAATATCTTAAAGCTCTGAAATCCACTTAAGGTGACCCCCCTATGCTAATGTCCTTGGGAACTAGAGGTATACACTTAAATCCTCTCTGAAGAAAGATAACATAATTTTAGGATCTAAATTATACTGAAAACATAAATATATATATATATATTTTTTTTTTCAATGTAATGTTTAAATAACCTAAGACCAGAAGAATCAATGTGGAAAAATAAGATAGTAAGTATAATTGTAATAGGCTGTGCAATATTAAGAATATGAATATTAGGAAGATGTCCTGCTGAAACTTTGGGAACTCCAAGTTGGAGAATCCTAATACCAGTTCCTAGAATTCTAGAAGACGGTCATTCCATCTATAGTTGATAATTATAATCCTTTGAAAGATAAGTTCTGGAATGTGTTTGCTCCCTGATAAGAACAGAGTGTCTGAATACACTCTGAACACATAGAAAACTGTGCATTATGAAACATATGAGATCAACTAAGTCATAAAGTCAGGCAAACCACTCCCAAAATAACAGAAGATGGACAGGCTGTCTCTAGACTGAGCATGAGCAGGACCGGATGGCACCAGCAAGCTGCATAAGGAGGTAGCCCATACCCCCACCTATCACTGTTCTCTGATCCCTTTCCTCAGCTCACACCTGGGGTACTTGTGGGAGCCTTTACATACAGCTAATAGACTAGAAAAATTCTTGAGTATGGTTTACATATGGGTTGGTTTGGTATCTGGGGGCAAGTGAAAAATAGATAGATGTATAACAGCCTCATTCAGGGGTAGCCTTGAGAGATAGTGGCAAGGGAAAATCCTCCTAATTGGTACAGCTTTACAGAAAACACATGTGTGTGGCCCAAGATAAAATTATCTATAGACTTGGAAGAAGTGACAAATGGCCTGGCCAGATGGTTAGGGGCCTGAAAGGAGACAGATAGGAAGATCAAGGACACAAAGGACTGGATACAAGGCTGAATTGTGAGTATTTGAGAGTTGGAGAAAGAAGTATGAAGACATTTATATCACATATTACCCCTGTAAAAGAGCATCTATTATAGATGAGATACTAAACAAGTAGACCAAATCAAGCAGTCAAAATGACTTGGATAATCAGTATAAACCAATGTCTGTTACTATTTAACTCTAGTAATATTACATAGACACCTAAATGTAAAAGTATGAGTAAGATTTGCAGTGCCTTAACCATTACCTGGACATTCATGCAGTATTTGATTTCTGACATAGGATCCCACATAACATTGCATCAGATAATAGGCCATACTTTATTGCAAAAGAGAAACATAGCCATGGGGCCCCTAGTTATTTCACATGCTGCACTAACTAGAACCTCTCAGAATGTGAGACTTAGACCAAAGGAGACATATGTAAAGCACCAGCTCAGAGTTGAGAGTTGGTATCTTTTGAGGACAGGGCACTATCCTTTAGGGAAGTACTTACTATGTACTTTTTCTTTTAATGACACTGACTTTACTTACCCTAACTCCCAATTGCCTATTTGGTAAATTTGTGCTGCCTATACCCACAACCATGAGCTCTGCATGATTATGAGTCCTCGTCTCTTAGGAGGGGACACTTTCACCAGGGGCCACAGCAAGAGAGGCTGTAAGCTAAGGCTGCCATTTGGCACTGCAGGTTTTTTGTGTCCAAGGACCAGTTGGCAAGAGGAGAAGATACCATGTTTCCATAAAACCTCTATATTTTATTGACTCTGACTATCAAAAAGAGGCAGGTCTACTGTTACTCAGTGATGGTAGAGAAGAATATGTCTGGCACCCAGGTAATCCAGTTAGGTGCTTTGCCTGTTACACTAGTAAAGGAACAAGCTCACCATCCTCAACCTGAGAAAGGCTGATGACTAGGGGCCCAGACCTCTTCCCATGAGAGTCAGATCTGGATTGTGCCACCATATAAACCAATCAGACCTTCAGAGCTAGTAAAGGAAAATGAGGGGAATCTGGAATGGGTATGAGGGAGGTAAGTATCAGATGCTTTCATGAGACCAGCCTCAATGGTGTAATCCAGCGGTTCTCAACCTGTGGGTCACAACCCACAGGAACTGTATTAAAGGGCTGTGGCATTAGGAAAGTTGAGAACCACTGGTGTAATCTGTAGTTTCTTGCACTACCTTTTCCTTCTAAACTTCCCTCAGGAAGAAAGGCTCACCAGAGTCCTAGAGGAGTTCTCTCAAACATATACTACATATAATTTGAAGTAAGAACACAAAAAATCATTGTGTTTTGGTTTTACAGATAAAATATAGAACAGCAAGTTGCATTTGAGTTTCAGATAAACATTTTAGTATAAGCTTGTCCTATGCAATACTTATACCACAAATATTTGTTGTTTATCTTAAATTCAAATTTGACTAGATGCTCTGAATTTATTTGCTAAAAATAGTAATCCTCATGGTAGTAGACATGAGGGATGGCTAGATGTGCTACCAAGATTTCTCTTCAAGAAAGTACCAAGAATATTGTCAGCAGGCAGTCAGCTGCTGGCCTTTTCAGGGATTTCTTCAGCTATGCAGCCAGCCCATTCAAGGTCACATTCCTCTGGGGATATCTCACATCCCATGACATGTTGGAGCAGAGATACAAAATCTGGCCACTTGGACCCAAGGGGACAACAGTGATGAGTTTTCAGCTTGAGAGATCCCTGTAGAGGCAGTTAATACACTACATCCAAATTCTTTCTCTATCATATAAATGCTAAATAGATTTTCAACATTTTAAGTCTCCCATAAGTGTGTGTGTGTGTGTGTGTGTGTCTGAAGTGGAGAAATCCACTGTAGAGGAGATTTTCAAATAATGACTATACTGTCATTGTTATACAATGGGGAAAAAAATGATTGTCTAGAAGTACGTTCTTAAAAAAAAGCAAGAAACTTGTGTTCAGTTTAACTTTAAAAAGAAGAAATCTATTTACATGCTAAAAATAGAAGCCATGATATTTAGCAGGATATTTTCCATTGATTAAATATTCAACACTTGCAATTGTGCTGAAGTAGGAGGGACACTAAGATGCCTCCAATAAACCACTAACCAGGTTAGTGATAAATTAGTAAAATGTATTTCAAAATTATATTCTTTAAGAATTCATCTAACCAATTTTATAATTTTCCTTTAATTTACAAGATGACATCTACGGCTTGTTTTTAAAGATATACATAAAATATCTTCTCCCTCTGTTTCAACTTCTGCAATGAATTTCTTTTAGAGTTTTTAAAATACATTTTTATGGTGAATAACTATTCAACTATTTTTCTGCTTTTTGTCATTGTTAATTAATCTTAAACTTATTTGTTACCTATCATTTATGTCTTTACTATATATCAGCTATGTGCATATGGACAATTATTCAATATAGTATAATGATATAATAATAATATATAAGCTATAAAATTGGGGGAAAAATAAATAAAATGTGTATAACTAGCTTAAAATAAAACCTAAGGAATTTGGAATGCATTACATAAATATTTTACCATTGTTACTATATTATATTCATATATATACACACACACATATTTATATCATTAGTTATATTTATTTTATGGAAGGAATTCACATGTTTATAACATATATAAAAATGTGTGTATGTATGTAGATATCTAAATACAGGAAAAAGTCACAGATATTGTGGGTTTGATTCCAGACCACAACAATAAAGCCAAAGGGGGAATAAAGTATATATAAAAGTTAAGTTTACATCATACTGAAGTCTATTTAGTATGCAACAGTATTGTGTCTAAGAAGTACATACCTTAGTTAAAAAATACTTTATTACTAAAAAAATTCAGATGATCGTCTGAGCATTCAGTGAGTAGCAATCCTGCTGGTAGAAGGTGTCCCCTTGATGTTGATGGCTGCTGACTGATAAGGGTGGCCATGGTGGAAGATTGGGGTGGCTGTGGAAATTTCTTAAAATAAGACAACAATAAAATTTGCAACATTGATTGACTCTTTTATTCATAACATATTGCTCTGGAGCACACAATACTTTTTCAGAGCATTTTGCCCATAGTAGAACTTCTTTCAAAATTGTAGTCAATCCTCTCAAACTTTGCTGCTGCTTTTTCAACTAAGTTTATATAAATTCTAAAACCTTTGTTGTCATTTCAAGAATTTTCATAACATCTTCACCCGGAGTAGATTCCATCTCAAGAAACCACTTTCTTTGCTTATCTAAAAATAGCAACTAACTCTTCATCTATTCAAGTTGTATCATGAGACTGCAGCAATTAAGTCAGACCTTGTCTTGAGTTTTCTAATTCTAATTCTCTTCTTCTTTTTAAAATTTTTTTATTTTTTTCTATTACTTATTTGTTTTAATATTTTTTATTAAATCATAGCTGTGTACATTAATTCAATCATGGGGTACAATGTGCTGGGATTTTTTTATAATTTTTTTTGAATCATAATTGTGTACATTGGTGCAATCATAGAGCACAATGTGCTTCATATACATTCAGAAATATTTTTATCGTACTGTTACAGATAGCCTTCATGGCATTTTCTTGATCACTATATAAAGACATTGATACTCTACCTTTAATAAGTTTCACCAGTACCCTGCTAAGATGC
>CAUYON010081868.1:0-15724 GCA_963573935.1 Arctocebus calabarensis
GTTGATGTGCGTTCCTCGAACTTGTCTCTTGGCTCAGCTCCAAACTGTTGGCTTTCTCGCTAAATTTCTGTCCTTTAACTCTCCTTCTGGACAGGAGCATCTGCAGAAAGCTGGCTACAGACTGCCATCTTGGCTCCTCCCCCACATGTACAGCTCTTGACAAGATTATTCAATGAACTCCAGATTGATATATGTAAGCTCACTAGACATCTTTACTTTACTAGAAGAGATTTCATAATTAGTATGTCCAAAATTAAATTCTCATAATACTTTCAAAACTTCCTATGTCCTCACCTGTCCCAACCTAAGGCAAAAGGGCAAGTTGCTGAATATGACTCGAAACTTCCTTTATATTTCCCCCCTTTTTAATTTTTATTAAGTTATTAATAAAAGCCTTAATCCAATTTACAAGGGGGAAGCCTTCATGGCCTAATCATCTCTTAAAGGCTCCACTTCTTACCATCACATTGTTTTTTTTAACACCTAACTCTGTTTTTGAGACAGAGCCTCAAGCTGTCACCCTGGGTAGACTGTCATGGCATGACAGCTCACAGCAACCTCCAATTCCTGGACTCAAGTGAGTCTCCTGCCTCTGCCTCCCAAGTAGCTGGGACTACAGACACCCGCCACAACGCCTGGCCATTTTTTGGTTGCAGCCATCATTGTTGTTTGGCGGGCCCGGACTGGATTTGAACCCACCAGCTTAGGTGTACATGGCTGATGCCTTAGCCCATTGAGCCATAGGCGCTGAGCCTAACACCTAACTTTTGAAGGGGATGGATTTAAACCATGGCAGGGATCATTACTTATGGTGATTAGAGTACAATATATTTGAAATAAAAAAATATGAATGTGTAACAGTTTAAGACTAATAGGAAGCAATTGAATTAAATAATTCAGCCTTCTTTAGACAGAATCTATAATCCAGTAATCTTTAGGGTTTAGCCTCTAGGAAACATTTGCTACTTTTATGAGTACCCTATATTATTTAGTTTAGGTATAGGTTTATCATAAGTTTTAGATTTAACAATGAAGAAGGACTTTAGAATTTTACATAATTGTCAGTTATATTATAAATTAAATTATGCATGTCAATTTTAGATGGTTTAAAATTGCTGAAATAATGGAGATCAGATGCATACCAGGAAATAATGCGTTAGGATTTCCTGTGGACAGTGAGTATAGAGAAGTTGTATATGCATGCAACTTTATTTGCCCATCTTGATGCAACTTTGGTGTCTTCCTTTCTGTTCAGTGGTCATCTTTGGCATACTGATATGCCTGTCACAGCATCGTATGTCAATATCCAATACAAAATGCACACACGCACACACACTCATTCACACCCTCCACCATTTAATAAACAGCAGCATAGAGACGCTAAATCTATTTCTGAAGTACCTAATTACAGAGGGGACTCTTTAGGTTGGGTTTCATCTTTCAGCAGATACTTGTAATTTTCTCAATGTAGGACTCAAGGTATTCTGTGATCTTAGGTGTTCTGATTCTGGACAGGGCAGAAGGGACAGGGAGTTTTATGGAACGAAAACGTGAAGCCACAGCATAATACACCCTTTAAGCAGAGAACAGTAAGGTCAGGACGTGAAGAGTCCCTCATTATACCAGGCTTTATTCTTTCTTTTCAATCTCTACCTTTCAAGATTTATCTTGTCATTTTCCCCAGACTTCTACTTATGTCACTCTCAATGAAGCTTTTTAAAGTAGAATGCTAAATTCAGATTCATTGTTATGCTAACCAATGCACAAATGTTTCTATATTATATTTGAAAAATAATCAAAATGCTGCCAAAGCATAAAATCTGTTTCCAAACCGCATTTTTTTGGCATGGATTTACCTATATCCATTTCATCATCATGCCTTATAAATGGCACCGGTTTGTAAAATTGTTTTTATCTTAGCCTACTTCAGCAGACTTCTATGGAGGGTGCAGGTCTTTTTTGTATGCTATTACTGATAATACATACCCCTTTTATATACCTTATCTTGATTTTGAAAGGGTTCTAAATCTATGACAATTATTTTTTTCATTGCATTCTCTGCTTAAGACCAACTTCTTCCTTTCTTGTTGGTGAAAAAATACATTCACAGCCTAGTTGCCTGGTTTAATGAGGGTAGAGCATGAGAGAGACTTAAAAGTTCAAAAATCTTCTAAAATTATTTGACGTATTAGCTGTTAAGTGTGACATTTTATCTCTTTATTTTCCTTCCTTTTTCTTTTTGCAGACATCTCCAGAGAGTCCATACACTCTAAAATGTTTCTTGCTAACCCAGAAAGTCTTAGTGCAATGTAGAAATAGGTAGTACAGCCTGAAAATAGCCATCCATTAATAACCAACATCTTTGCATTTTCCTTTTTGATGTATCATAGCACCTCTTTCCTAATGCTCTCACTTATAAATGAGAACATCCTTTGCAGAACACCTGCTAACACAATGAGGCTAACACATTTTTGCAGAAAGAAAAGGAGAAGCAAGTTTAGACAGTAGGCACAGGGAGAAAGACAAAGGCCTGTGTGAGAATTTTAGGACTGTGCACTTTGTAGGTGCTTCCTCGATGTGGCAATCCTGAAGGCCCTCTCTGTTGCCTTCATAAAGAAAACAGTACTAGAGAATGCAGAAGTTTCTCCTTAAAAAAAATGCTTATAGAAATGTAAATATGTTGCCGTGTATAACTGTGCTGACATTGATTGTTTTCACCTGATTATTTGTAAGGCGCTATCAGTTAGCCCTGTAGGTACTTGGACAGCCAATTATGTAGACAGTGAACACAGAAGACTAACCAGAGTCTGGCAACTTTGAGAACACTCATCTGTGTAAGACATGAAGTGTGAATGAGAGAGAAACTGTTCTAGAGAAGTGGTAGGAAAGGACAGAACGACCAGCACTTGAGAAATAAATAAGAAGAGCGATGCCTTTTGCCTCCATTATTTTCTACAATTTATTTATTATCAGAATGCATCTATATTCAGAGAGATTTTTACTTGCCTTGTATACTTTCTCCATCCTCATAAAGTGAATTCAAATTGCACAGATGCCTGAGGCAGTGATTGCACGTCCTACATGGATACCTATACATAGGAGAGGTCATCTTTGTGAAGTGAAGCCAAGCAATACCTTCAACTAGTGGGGATGAAGGTATTTTATATTCCTTAATCTGTCATAGATGGAAATATTTTATTTTATTTTTAACTGACAAATAATAATTATATGTATTTGTGGAGTACAATGTGACTTTTTAAAAAAAAAACTTATAATTGGCCCATAATGATCATGCATGTTGATGAGGTACAGTGTGACATATTAATACATAGAATCACTACTTTAAAAAATACAAAAAGTATGAATTAGGAAAAAAAATGAAACAGAGAGACACAAAATCCAATTCCCACTTTGTTATCAATAGATTTGACAGACATAAAATTATTCTGTTCAATTGTGCTACAGTTTCCAAATAATAACTCACAAATTCTTTACATCATCTCATTCTGGCAACGAATATTTTGCATATCTTCACCAGTTGGCATGTCATGCTACGCACCACTGGTTTGGAGGATAGGGAGAATAGGATGCAAAAAAAAAAAAAAAGTAAGAAGATAGACTTCTGTATGGTTATTTACCATAGAGAGGGACTCGTAATTCTTTGTCATGTAGAGCCTTTGCTTAAGATTTGCTTGGAACTATCTTTCCCCTGCTTATAGACAAAACTAAAACTCCTTTGCATGCCAAGTAGGAACTCACATAGTGACCCTTTAGGCCAGTGGTTCTTAAAGGATTGTTTTATTTTATTTTATTTTATTGTCTTTATTATTAAATCATAGCTGTGTACTATAATGCAATCAAGGGGAATAATGTGATGGTTTCATATACAATCTTAACTATTTTCATCAAACTGATTAACATAGCCTTCCTGGCATTTTCTCAGTTATTATATGAAGACATTTGTATTCTGCATTTAGTAAGGTTCGTCTTTACCCTTCTAAGATGCACCATGGGTGTGGCCCCACCAATTACCCTCCCTCCACCCCAACCTCACCTCTCCCCTCCCTACCCTTGCCCCATTCCCAATTCAGTCAAGGATCTCAAGAATTGTTATATTTAAACACATTTTATCAACTTTGTGGACTATTTTCCTTGTCACATAGGTTGGAGGTGATGGTGACTGATATTTACCTATGGGGGCTAGGGATTACAGACATCAGGAAGATGACCCCATACCACTGAGAAATGCCCTGATTCTGCACGATTTGACTATCTTGCTATTTTGCTTATAAAATCAAATTATTTTTTACAGGCTTAGTATTTATGAATTTTTCAAGTGCTTCAAAAAATGATTACACTTTGGTATGACTGGAAAGTCCTCCCTAATTATTTACCATTTCAGAAAGAGCATCAGAAAAAAAGTGAATCCTGCTTGGCATTTGACTCTTAAAAGAAACCATTACCAGGGTATATTTATAGATGTCATTTTTATGGTACTTCATTCTATTTTTAAGTGTAGTTGTGTCCAAAAATGTGTAGGTTGAAAGCCATGTCAAAATATTTTCTTTTTATTTCTCTCTATATTACAGTTAAGATTGTATTAATTTAAGACAATATGTATGTCATTAGGTTATGGTTTCAACAAATTTAACATAGTAAAATGTACAATGTAAATTATTAGTTTGTGGTGGGAGGACAGAGGGCATTTGGTGCACAATACAAGGGTACATTTCAAAACAACCAAGAGTATATTATAAACGTTTTACACACAAAATAAGTGACATGATGTTTATGTTCATCAGTCACTCCATGTTGTATATTAAATCATCACATTGTACCCCATAAATATATACAGATATGATTTTAACCAAAAATTAAATTTTAAAAAATCAATTATTAGTTTAGAAATTAATAGAATGTAAATTATCTATGGGACACTCAAGGTTATAAGCACCTTAAAAATTCTGTGCTGTTCACCAGTCTCATGTTCTGAACATCTTTTATTTAAGAGAAGTACCAGAATGCTTCTCATATAGACCTATCAAAACTAATATTTTCTAATTCTTACAAACCTGGTCCTATTTTCTCTTTTTCTTTATTAGCCTAATCTTGTGAAAATCTATTTTTATCTCTCCATTAAATGTAATAGCTGTATCAATAATGGCCCCAAACAAACAAGAAAATAAATATATTATAAAGTACAAGTTACTGCTCCATATTAGCTCCATCTAATACTAGGAAAGAAAACACCTAATCAAACAGAAGGAAGAAAGCGAACTCAATCAATAGCCCTATCTTACGATGTTAATGAAATTTGTGATTCTCTCCTGATACATAAACTTGTGGTTAATCATAAACTAACGTTGGTGTGTTAAGTGTTACTGGCAGCACCTACCTTTCCCCCTAACTCCACTTACCTTTTCATAAGCTAAGGTCAAATGCCATACAGACTCTGTGAAAGACAGTCAGCTGACCTCAATGTGTGTGTCTTTTACAGGTGTCCCTGGATAAAGTCAGTTGCTTGTCTTAACTACCAGGGAAATTTCTGAAATAAAAATCGAAATCTAGGGACCTAGGCAGTCCCTAGATCTGCCCCTGTCAGTACAAGCAATCTTCCATCTTCCTCATTTAATTCTTTTTATCTTTGATGTCTTTATTGTTTCCTCTGTCATAGTTGGTCTGTGAGTTGCATAACGATGAGGAAAGGTTGTGTATCACATCAGAATATTTATTGCCACTAGAGAAAGCATTGTCACAATGTTAAAAAAATAAAAAAGTCCTACAGAGGACAATTACAAAACCAGTTGTCCATCCAATTACAAATAGAGAGGTTTAACAGGAAAAAAAGAAGTATGAGGTGAGATTTAGTAATGGAAACCACGACCCATGAGAAGCCTCGGAGTATTTGTTTTCCAAACTCTCTTAATTCAGAGCCAAATGATGTAAATTCTAATAAAAGCTTTAATGCAACTGTAAGAAAATGCCCTTAAACCATGTAGCTTTTTTTCCGACCTGGGCCGGTTCACCCCTCCTTAGACAACCTGGTAACTCCCTGCTCTCGGGGGGTGACCATACTGATGCCGAACTTAGTGCGGACACTCGATCGGCATAGTGCACTATAGCCCAGAACTCCTGGACTCAAGCGGTCCTCCTGTCTCAGCCTCCCGAGTAGCTGGGACTATAGGCGCGCGCCACCGTGTCCGGCTCATGTAGCTTTTTTTAACAGCAATATTTTTAAGGTACACTTCATAAAGAGGGAAAAACAAGACATAAATATTTATTTATAATTGGTAGGCAATAACATGAACTAATATTTTTCAAACTTATATAAAGACAATTTCCACAACAATGTTCAATAGTGTTTTGTTAATATTGTATCTCTATCTAGTGTAAGATTTCAGTTGTTTTAAGGATATTTTTTGTTCTTTACCAATGAAAGTCACAGGCTCTTCAGCCTAAAAGTTTACATTAAACTTGTTTTTTTCATTGATGTGACATAGAAGATTTCCCAAATGTAAATGGACACTATTAGGAGGATATTAGAAAAAAATTGATTATTGCTAATTAGTCTATGAAACTGCAATTTTTCTGACTTCACATGTCCTAACAATATTGTCAATTACATGAATAGAGATGTAGAAAGAATAATATTCCAATGTATAGTTGATAAAAGTGGGAAGAAAAACCAATGTGCTTGCATTTAAAGAGCCCAGTATTTCAAATACTGAGTAAATGTCAACATGATGGGATTTAATGGAAGAACTTAGAGGAAAGTCGTTATTTACTCATCGTTCACTGAGCGTAAATATAATAAAGTGGTCCCTGTGAGTTTTAGATACTCATTTTTAGTGTTTTCTTGGTTTATCTCCATAGAAAAGAAGTTGCCAAATCTCTTTCCCAGTCTTCTCTTTCTAACGAAAACTTTCATTTGTCCTTCTCTCTTTCTTACTTTTAAACTTCATTTTTTTCATCACCGGGCCAATGACTCCTGCATTTATACGTGCAAACCATGCCCCCCTGTGCCTAACCTCCTACACACCTTCTCTAACTGTGAACCTTCAAGGAAGTCTTAAATTAAATTTCCAAAATTGCATTTAACAGTTTCCTCCTACAAACTTGGTCCTGGTTCAGATTTCCCTGCAGCAGAGAAAAGAACCTCACTTCTTCCAGCTAAACAAAACAGACAGACTTAACAGTCAGACTTTCATCTTTCTTCTTCCTCACCCTCACCACCCCCACATCCAACCCCCCCTTGAAGGCTATGCACTTCCTCTCCAAACACCTGTTCCTTCTGCAAGTGCCCCTGCAATCAATAAAACAAGCACACTCTATAATCAATAAAACAAGCACACTCTATTCCCTTTTTACTTTCATTTCTCCACCAGAAAGTGTCACCAGAGACTGAACAGAAAAATGTTGTTCTTTCCTTATTTTCAGACAGCTTTAGTATAACATGATAAACATATAATAAACTACACATATTTGACACATAAAATTTGGTACATCTTGACCTATACATTACCCCCTAAACCCTGAAAATAATCACAATAGTGGTCGTAAATACAACTCCCAAATTTTACTTATGCCTTTTTGTTTTTCCTCCTTATCCACACTCCCAGCTTCAGGAGACCACTGATCGGCTTCCTGTCACGTTAGTTTGTCTGGACACCCTAGAACTTTACATAAACGGAACTGGATAGTGCGTCCTTCCTGTGTCCGACTTTGCTTACTTAGCCGAATTAGTTTGAGATTTACCTGTGATATTGTGTAAAACAATATTGTATTCCTCTGTCTTGATGAACAGCCTTGCATTGTACAGATACACGACTATCTGTACACTTGTTTATCCATTACCATTAGGATATTACATACAAAACAGTAAATGATGAAAGTTCCATTTGATCTGCCTCTTCCCCAGCCCTGGATATGTTCAGGTTTTTTGAATCTTTGGCCTTCTGGTGATATTTTATATCTTATTGCTGCTTTAATGTGTATTTCTCTAATAGTGAAATGATGTTGAACTCTAATCATGTGATTGTTTTCCATATATACATTATCTTTGGAGAAGAATCTATTCAGTAATGTTTCTTATTGTTTAAATTGCATCTATGCTTAATTGTGAATTATAAATACTGACTTGTAAGAGGTTTTTATATGCTCTAGTTAGAGAGTTCCTTTGTCAGATATATATTCACAAAGACTTTGTAATAGTTTGAAGTTTGCTTCTTTAATTGTATTAGCAGCATTTTTTTAAAGAGAAAAATTCCTTAAAAGTCAATCTATTGATTTATGTTTTTGTAATTTGTGTTTAAGAATCTTTCCCAAGCCAGTGATCACTTAGAGTTTTATGAATAATTTCTAGAAATTTTACAGTATTTTACATTTAGTTCAATGATCCATGTTTATTTGATTACTGTGCATGGTTTCAGGTAAAGATTGATATTCATTTACTTTGGACCAGCATAATTTTCTAAAATGAGTATAATTTATCCTACTTAATTGCATTGGCACCTTGGTGATACATTAATTGATTGTTAAGTGTGAACTTTTCTGTACTCTTTATTCTAGTCTTTGATTTATATATCTATTTAAAATCACACTACCTTATTTACTTAGTGGCTTAAAAAAAAGTTCTTTTTTTGTTCTTTTTCAAAGTTGTTCCAGCTATTTTACATTCTTTACACATCATTTGAATTTTAGCCTCAGCTCAAAAATTTGCCCAGAAAAGCCTGCTGGAATTTTAATTGAGATTTTATTGAATAGACTGATTTGAGAATTAACATTATCACTATTGCATATTCTGATTCATGAACATAGTATTCAACATGGTATACTACATATTCATTTAGGTTTTATTTAATTTTTTGAGGAATATTTTGTAATTTACGAGTAAAGATATTTCATATTTTTACCAAATTAATCTCTCAGTATTTCAGGTTTAAGAAACAATTTGGTTCCATTTATTCTATGTAGGCTAGAAGCAGAAGTTGCCATAGGTACATTTTTTAATTTCTTGAGTTATTTTTTGTTTGATAGAAATTTTACAAGACTTTTTGGATTTTAGAGACTCTGGGTTATGTTATTTTCCTCTAAAATATATTGAATTTTGTCCTGACAGATAGTTAAATTTACGGCAATTTACTTTGATCTTGCCAAAACTTACTTATTTGGCACGATAAAGAGAAATTTAGTTCAGCCTTACCTTGACTTCCAGAATACAAGATTTTTCTACTGGGGTATGGCTTTGCTGAACAGCCAGCAACTACTCTTGCTTTGCCTGAATTCCATCATCTTACTGGTCCTTTGTAGCTTCTGAAATATCTTCTCAGATTTCTGGGGTGTCTCTTTATACATGCACAGCTTAGAATTTAGTCAAGTCTATTAAAACTCTCTCTTTTTTCCACTGTCCTTTCCCTGTTCACAAAAATATGAGAATGTCTTCGCAGTCCTAAACTCTTACTGCTTGAGCAAGATTGAAATTGTTTGGGCCTTATTTCCAGGAATTGAGGCTTTAAAAACACCTTCCAAAGGGAAGACTGATGAATGCAGGGTTCATTTCTTGAACTTGCCTTTCATCCAGGATCATAGCAATTGATCTTGGGTTGTTGTTGTTTTTAGTCAAAAAGTAAGCTACTTTGACAAGGCAAAGGTTTTCTTTTCAATAGAAATTTATCATTTCCCAGTTCAAAATTCTCGTGATGCCTTCAATGTTTTTTAATAACACACCACAAATATCCTGTATTGCCTGCCCCAGGCGCATCCTCAACTCCTGTGTTTTACCCTTTCCCATCACAGACGCACGCATACGTGTTCACTGCTCAGTCTCAGGGCTTCTCTCGGTCAGTGGAACGAATGGCTCCCTTGCAGCTTTTTTGCGTGTCTTGTGTTACATCTGCTTAGAAAACTTTCTCCACATCTTTTTTGACAGGTTAATTAAAACTCATCTTTCAGACTCAAATGGCCCTTTGGCAAAAACTTCTTTCCTGATCTTCTCTCTGAATAAAACAGTTCCCATTATTATAGGTTCTCATATCTTCCTTAATTTTTCCTTCAAAGAAATTACTACATTTTGTAATTTTTTCTGCTTTGGTTTGTTTCACACCTGCTTCTTCCTTTCTAAAGGCGTCTTACAAACACATCACTTAGGACCAACAGTTCTCCCTTAGCACAGTTCTCATGTTGAAACATTTTAGCTCTTATTGGTATTAGTTAGCTAATCAGTCCTCAAACACGGTTTAAATTTTAATTACTACTATATATGAACTAGGACACATTACATAAAGTACAAACATGCCTGGTAACTCTTTAATCACAAACCAGTCTGTCAGTGATTGGTCCCTGGGCATCTGCTCAGACAGCAAAGTGTGCAACTGCATTACCTCCTTGTCCCTGGGTGACAGATCTATGTATATTTTACAAAAGCAGATAGTTGAAAAGGAGAGTTGGAGAATGAAGGAAAACTTCATCAAGAAGACAAAAATGTGATAATGCTAAACGTACAATTCAAATTGAACACAAGTGGAGTTATGGAAGAAATAGCTGACTGTGGGAATGTTGATGCCATTTCCCTTTGATAGGCACAAGGGAATTTAGTAACCGTGAACTTATTGGTATAAATGAGAAAAGCAATTATTATAAAAGGCTGAAGATGGGCGGTGCCTGTGGCTCAAAGGAGTAGGGCGCAGGCCCTATATGCCGGACGTGGCAGGTTCAAACCCAGCCCTGGCCAAAAACTGAAAAAAAAAAAAGAAAAGAAAAAAGGCTGAAGATTTCACAGAGGAAGTGATGCTGGTAACAATCGTCACATTTAAAGGAACTCTCAGAGATATTTCATAGCATTGAAATGCTAAGGATAAAATATTGGAAGCTAACCTCATTTTAGAAAATAATATAGTAATGATAACTCATCAAGACATAGAGAAGACACTCACTCACACTGTTTCTGAAAAAAAATTAAAAATTCATAAAAATTAAAATTTCATAATTTTTTAAAAATTAAAATTTCATAATTGCCAATATTTTTAGGCATTTGAATTACAGTATATTAAATAATACTGTTTTTCCCATTTTCTTATACATTTAGAATGGTTGATAAGAGTTTGTAGTGTTTTGATAATAATTTTAAAGGTCACAAAACATGATTGTTAAGGTCTGTTTGCCTGCTTTCAGTTATTTTTATTACATTGTGATATTGTGCAAAGAAGGCCTGTAGTTAGTTGGAAGTATCTTTTTTGAATAAATGAATTAGGTTTAAAAGAAAAAGAAGAAACAAGTTTGCTCATTGTTCACAGTTGGTTTTAACTCAGTTACAGATGTAACCTTATTCTGAAGAAGTTTTTAAACAGATTATAAACCACTGGTGCCGTTTTATGATATATTTGGGACAGTAATGATAAGCTGTTAAAATTATGTAGAGAGTAAGATAATTATCATTTTGATTATTTTTGACTGTTTTGAATAGCACTAAATGATCTCTGAATCCAAATTTGGAAATATGCTATCATTTGGAGAATTATGTGTGAGTTCAGTTTAAAAATGCTTCTGTTTATTCCAACTAGTTATCCACTCAGTTGACTTTTTGGTACAATTTTTGCATTACCTTCTCTTTATTTTTTTCATTTATACAAAGTATTTATTTTCTTCTTATCATTGTTTTAACATTTACTACTAATTATGTAACATAGTTTCCCTCCATTTAAAATTTTACTGAAACATCCACAAAATTTCAGTGATTCACTCTTCCCAATGCATGTTCAGCCCCAATCCTCACTTAGTCTTATTTAGTTGCTGTATTTTGTATGTATTTGGGTATTTTCTCCCAATGCAAGTAGAGAGTAAACATAAAACATGCAAATTAATGATCAGTAAATATAAGCCTGGTAAATATTATAATTTTTTATTTTTAAAGATCTGATTTCCAAGTTTTTCCTTTATTTTAAAAAGATATTTTCCAAAACGCTTAAGCACTTATCATCATAATCCTTAAAAATCAATTCAGCAAGTAAGCAGAGTGTGGACATTGATTTAAGTCAAATGCAGAAAGACATATCCTGAGTGGTATTTATAGCATGAGAGTCCATATGAAATGAATCTTCTGGACAAAAATATATGAGGAAAAGTTCTCAATTATTGCACAATAGGCTGCTCAAGATCCCTCAGGTAGGGGAAAATACGAAGTGAGTCTCATGTGGGAACTGGGTTTTTGCTGATGGTCTTTTCCAGACTGTAGTTTAATTAGGTAGATCTTGAAAAGAAATGGTAGACTCACCGAATTGAGGAGGCAAAGAATGAATGATGGGGATGCTGAAACCCCAGAATTTTTAGGGCAAAGTAAAGGAGTAGAATGAGCTGTGAAATTTGAGAAGCCTGTATGTGAGTTTCCCATGCATGCATCGGCAAGAGCTGAGTATTGGGTATGGGGGACAAGACTTTGGAGACCCTAGCAGCCCCTAGGCTATCTGCTGCCTGCCCATGACGGGCAAACACATGCAGTGCGGAGAAACATTGTATTGTTACCTGAGCTGCAGCAGCGACACCATGGTAAACACCTCTGGTATCACCTGAAAGCCCATGAAGTTCTTATCTTAAAAGCAATGGCCAGATCCTCAGGAATGCCATAAACCTGAAATCAAAACTGAAATAGATACACCCTAACAAAATTAAAAGTAGGCTTAATAAACTTAAAAGGGTTACTGGTAACTTTATGACTGCTCAAGAAAAAAAATACACATAAAGGAAGATAACAGTACTCAAACTCCCTATCATGTACACATGTTTTCTACCATGCAACAAAAAATCACTAGACACATAGAAAAGCAAAATCAAAATCGTGAAGGAATATGACTGACAAAGTGTAAACCGACTCAATGGAAACTAATTATGAGATTACCCAGGGGCAGAGATTAGCAACACTGACGTTAAAACAAATTAAAAACACATTAAGTGATGTTAGGAGGACAGACATTCCCTGTAAGGTATAGAGGGAATCTTGTAAGATGTTTAGGAAATGTAAAAAAGAACTAAATGGAACTCCTACAACTAAAATGAACAGTACTGGGAATTAAATGTTTGTTTTATGAACACAGCAACAGACTGGATATTGCAAAGGGAAAAATTAGGATGCCTGGAGAGATATCAATAGAAATTTTCTGAAGATTAGGGAGGAAAAAGAAATAAATAAAATGTCTCAATAACTTGTAGTGTAAATGGAAAGATAGATAAGAAAATAGAGAATGCCTTGTTTGGAAAACAGTTTAAAGTTTCTACATCTTGGTTAAAAATATTAACACACATGAAGTTTAGCAACCCCCCACCAAACAATTAATATATACAAAACCTCACCTACATACATTATAGTGAAAACTAAATAGTTGAAAGCAAAAGGAGAAAAATGAAGATATTCATACAAGAAGAAAAGGATTAAGATATTAGTTGATTTATCATCAGTAAAACAATTTTTAAGAAAAAAAAAACAGTGGGAAAAAAGTGAAAGGACTGAAAAAAATCAACCCAAAATTCTATATTCTATGAAACTATCTTTCAAAAAAGTAGATGAAATATTATTAAAAATTAAAAGCTAATGGAATTTTGTTACTTGTAGACCTTAACTAAAAAAAAAATATTAAAGAAAGCTCTTGAAGCTGAAAAAAATTACATTAGTTGAAAACTTGGAAGAACAAAATAAAATGGAGGTCACTAAAATACCCGGCATTTTATAAGCAGACAAATATTTATTTGTTACTTCATAAAATAACTGCATAAAATAAATAAATAAAACAAGATAACATATTATAGAATTTATAATTCATGTAGAAGTAAATCTATGAGAATATTTGTCAAAAGGATGAAAGGGTAAAAGTGTTTAAATTTTTATCAGGGTCTTACATTTTGAATGGAGTAGTATGATAATGTATCTAAGTAGGTCAAAAATTAAGAGTTCAAACAATAATTCCAGGTATAACCATTAAAACTAACAACTATTTAAAAATAACAAAGATGTAGAGCTAAAAAGCCCATAGACTAATTTAATAAAATAATACAAAATATCTGTTCAGAAAAATACTTTAAATGCTTATGTAAGCAAAAGTAGACAGCAAAATATATACCTTGCAAAAATTAAACATAGATATACCTTGAAAATATTAAATTTGTGGCTATGGCTTCATTAATACCCAAAAAATAAAGTTCAGAGATTATGGGAGACATTTTTAATTATGACGGAATCCATTTATTAGAAAGACATCAACAATTAAATATGAAAAAATATTAAACTTCCCTTCATTCTTTTTGATAGTAACACCAAAGAGAAGATTAATAGACTCATCTAAGAAAACAATTAATACCGATATTCTTCATGAACAGAAAAGCAAATATAAGTTATTCAAAATAGCACTATTTAAATTTTTACATAACATGATCAGTGGGATTTGTCCTAGAAATGTGGGTTCAATTTTGGTTTAATATCTGAGTATCACTTTGATGGTTTGAAATCTTAATTAAAAAGAAAGAAAAGTTATACAATTTTCTCAATGTGTGGAAAATATCAGGTTGAGTTTGCACCTGTCTGGTGACAATTATCCTCCCATACACACTGATAACTTTTTAAAATTTCTAAGCCTGAAACATACTGACGACCTTGCTATCTTTTGATCTACAGTCTCTGATTTATATTATCTCAAGTTTGTGCTTATACTTTACAATCATAGTACTAATATATTCACTACATAGCAAATTCATAAACTCCATAAACATATTCCATTATTTCCTTAGTAAATATTTAATAGAGCTTTTGGGAATGCTAGAGTTTGAAGCTATTCCAATAATTCGTAAATAAATTAGAGACTAGGTAAATTGTTGTCTACCCAAATACAGGAAATCTCATCATATAGATAATGCTTATCTTTTGTCTTGTCAGATATACCTGTGATGGAGAAATGTTAGTCTGTCATCAGTTTCATTATGTCAGAAAGATCAAATATGTTATGCATCTTTGGATAATTCAATTATGTGTCCAATGACATTTGCTTTCTTTATACAAATGAGTCATTCTAAGCACTATTTTTAGTCCAAACTACACAAAGTTTAAAAAATCTTTTTTGTTTTAAATTTTTATATTTTATTAAATCATAGCTGTGTACATTAGTGCAATCATTGGGTACAGTTTGCGGGCTTCATATACAATCTGAAATATTTTCATTCAACTGTTCGATATAACCTTCATGAGATTTTCTCATTTATTGTGTGAAAACATTTGTGTTATGCATTTAGTAAGTTTCACCTGTCCCTTCTAAGATGCACCATAAGTGTGATCCCACCATTTACCCTCTCTCCACCCACCCTCTCCCTCTCCTTCCCTCCCTTACCCCTTTCCCCATCTTCTTATGCTATAATTGGGTTATAGCCTTCATATGAAAGCTATAAATTAGCTTCATAGTAGGGCTGTATACAATGGATATTTTTTCTTCCATTTTTGAGATACTTTGCTAAGAAGAATGTGTTCCAGTTCCATCCATGTAAATATGAAAGAGGTAAAGTCTCCATCTTTCTTTAAGGCTGCATAATATTCCATGGTATACATGTACCACAATTTATTTTTTTTTATAATTTTATTGAATCATAATTCTGTACATTGGTGCAATCATAGGGCACGATTCATATACATTCAGAAATGTTTTGATCGTACTGTTACAGATAGCCTTCATGGCATTTTCTTGATCACTATATA
>CAUYON010081870.1:0-18848 GCA_963573935.1 Arctocebus calabarensis
GTGATCAAGGAAATGCCATGAAGGATATCTGTAACAGTATGATCAAAATATTTCTGAATGTATATGAATCGTGCCCTGTGATTGCACCAATGTACATAATTATGATTCAATAAAATTATTAAAGAAAAAAAAAAAGAAAAAGAGCTGCTCAGCAATCAAAATATTGGAGGAAATTGCATGGAATAAGACTTCCTGATGAGTCTTAGAAGGCCAGAACCCAGACCTAGTGATGTTTCAGAAAACTGGAGTGGGGAGGAAGCAAAGGTTGCCCACTTCTCCTAGAACTTGGGTGGTGATGGGAGTAAACGAAGGGAATCGGAGAAGGATTCGTTCACTTACTTCTTTTTGACATGGGATCTCCTTGTCATATTTATGGATGGGCGGATGGGCAGTGTAGGAAGGGCTCCTGGCCATGTCAGAGACTGCATGTGATTTGCCCAGGGCTGTCCTGGCTCTTTCCTGCTGACTCGACTTCCCCCACCTTGGCTCCTGTCCCTCTAGCTTGGATGAATTCTTCCATAGCTAGAAGGTTAGAAAAGCAAGGGAGAGGGGTTCAGGACCTGATGGAGGGGCCAGCCTCCTTCCAATAAGAGGATTCCATCTCTTCTGCAGAGGTGAAGGAGAAGAAAAATGCAGAAATAATTTGGAATGGGTGGGAGGGCAAGAAGGAAGATAGTAGAGAGTGGAGAAGATCGTGGGGAGAAGATCTGTTGACGGGATCTGAGGATGGGATAATTTTGGAGTCTTAAGGAGAGCAAGAGGGGGTGGGGTGGATACTGGATGGCCCACAGATGCCTGATCCTTGAGTGGCCACATCAGCCAAACTGCTTATATTGCTCAGCTTATCTGTACCACGACACTTGATCCTCACACCCAAAACCTAGAGTGACCTGTTGTGTGGAGTTGTAAACAGCCCTATTTGGGAGGGATGCACTGAGTCTAGGGCCATTGCTGGAAGGTATTATGCTTTGTCATATCCCATCCTTTATGAAGATAGCCGCCTTTCTTTATCAATAGAACACAAAAAGTGGACCACCAGTTTCAGAACTTCTTTGTCATAGCTTCCTTGGTCACGCAGCCTGAGTGTGAGGTGACGTCTTAGGGACCAGCCTGGAAGCTCCCCTCATTCAGTGTCATGGAGCCTTGTAGGGCAGGGATGGCAAATGGAGGCTTCCCGGGGAGAGGTAAGGATGGGCAGTTTTCCGGAAGAATGAGTATCTAGAACCCAGGAGTGGTAGCAGCACTTGGAAGAGGGTCTCTAAGGACCTTTGAGAGTCCATCCTGCTATTGTTAGAAATAGAAGAAAAAGCAAAAGTGCATGAAGGCAAGAAAAAAAATAAGGAAGTATAGTTGCAGGGAAGTGGGAATGCAGGGAGGTGTGAACACATGTCCACAGAGCTTTCCCCTCCTGGGCTGCATCGCATGGTGTGGTAAAGGCCAGGGACTGAGTTTGTGCCCTCTGACAAGCACCCAGTCAGGAGCCCTATCCACAGTGTTTTAGTTAATCCTTAACCCTGATATTGCCACTTTGCAGTGCTAAACCTGAGGCTCAGCAAAGATGAGCAATTTGCTCATGGATCCATAGCTGCCATGGTAAAAAAGTTGTAAACACTGTCAGTCAAATGTCAAATCCTTTCTTTTCCCTGTCACGATGCAAGATGTCCACAGTGTACACCTTCTTACAACACGTCAGACCAGCAATCTGTACTCCTGCACCACGCTGAGCAGACTGTGTCTTAGAAATGTCTCTTCCAGATTAGAGAGAAAAGAAAGAGTCACTTAGAGAAGGATAGCGAAAGGATTTGTTTTGGAAAAAAGTCAAAGTGAACAATGGCAAAGACTTTCAAAACAATGGAAATTATCAGCTTGCAACAATCCAAAAAGTAAAGTATTTATTTAAGAAAAATGGTTGAATTTTTTTCTTGGAGGGGGGTCTTGTTGTGTTGTCCAGTCTGGTCTTGAATTCCTGGCCTCAAGTCACCCCCCTATGTTACTCCTGAGCACTGGTATTACAAGTGTGAGCTCAGCTCAATGGCTGAATTGAGAGTGAGGACACAGCTTTCTTAGTTTATATAGTTTTAATGAGCCCTAAGCCCATTTTCTTTCCAGGTGAATCATCACCTCCACATGGTGAGAAAGTGTGGGAGCTGTGAAAACCAGCAGCCTAACAACTCCAAAAGGTGGTGGCCAGAATGAGTCTGAAGCTTCCCCGATTCCCATCTCCAGAGAACTGTAACTATTTTACGTGTTTGGCAGCAACCTAAGCAGCTCTTGGGGCCTGACTTTACTTCACTCAACTCAGAGTTCAATTATTAATTAATTTATTTATTTATGACTGGGGCTGGGTTTGAACCTGCCACCTCTAGCATTTGGGGCTGGTGCCTTACTCCTTTGAGCCACAGGCACTGCCCCCTCAAAGTTCAATTATTGCAAAGGAATTCATCCTCAGGGTATTTGTTGAAAACAATCAGTGGCAATTGTTTACTAGCAGAGGCAAAACACGTGGGGATAACAAGAGTCTGGGCAAAGTGCGCAAAAGGAGAAAGGGAAAACCATAGGAAATATGCATGACTCCTATATTCTTGGAAATCTTGAAGGCCACCACTGAGGTGGGCTGTGCACATGCCCAGGACAGACCAAGAAGACCCTGCTCTCTCACCTTGCCTGTCCAAGTAGACAGGAAGGGAAGGCTAAGGCAAGGGTTTGAGCCCCTGCTACGGCATTGGAAGTGTACGCCAACACTCTCACCGTGTGCTCACAAAAGTGAGAGAGTCACTGGTTTAAGACCCTTAAGGTAAACCTCTGTTCAATTATTAGACTGCTATGTTAATGGAGCAGATAGATCACTGGTCACATAGGACAAAATACTGTAGAATTGACTGAATCAGCTTTTAAAATGCACTAAATATACAGCCACAACAATAATTAAAGGTAATAATTACAAACAATCTGGTAGTGTATGCTTTCCAGTTTACAACAAAGAAACTATGAAATAAGGAGAGAAAAACCTACCACAGGAGAGTGTGGTACATAAATAGAAAAAGTATTCCTTGAAGGAATAGTCCTTGAGGAAGCCTTGATGTTGGAATTAACAGAAAAAAATAATTTAAATCAGTTGTTGTAAAAATGTTTGAGAAACTGAAAGAAATTGTATGTAAAGAATTAAAGAAAAGTAAGAAAGGATGATATCTCGCCAAATAGAAAATACCAATAAAGAGATAAAAATTGTAAGGAAAAAAAGTAAATATGAAGGGGAAAAATAAAATAATGACAATGAAAATTTTACTAGAGGGGCTCAGCGGCAGATTGGAATTGGTAGAAAACTGTAATCGTAACATCATTGAAGACAGATCGGTTGAGATTTTCTAATATGAGAAACAGAAAAAGAAAACCAAAAAATAATGGATAGAGACTCAGATCTATGAGATACAATCAGTTATACAGACATGTACTTCAGGAGAGTACCAGAGGAAAGAAAGGCAGGAATAATATTCAAAGACATGACAGCTGAAAACTTTTAAAATTTGATGGGAAACATCAATTTTACACCCAAGAGTCACAATGAATACAAAACAGAATAAGAGGTTGATACCGAAGCACCTCAGAATCAGTCTGTCAGACTCAAGACAGAGAGATAATCCTGTGAGTAGCAAGAGTGATGGACTCTTCCTGTACAGGAGAAACTCAGCATAATTAACGGGTCACCTGTCCTCAGAAGCCACAGAGCCAGCAGGAGCACGATATAATTTCTGCAGTAAGGGCAGTGAAAAGGGGGAAGAGACAGAGCTATGTTGGGACAAAGCTTTTGTATACTATTGAAATTGTTTATATTAATATGAACTAGATTGTTTTAACTTTAAAATGGTAATTCTGATCCCCAGAACAGTCCCTAGAAATACACACATATCCACACACACGTATAGTAAATAAAAGAATAAGGACATTGAAAAGCACTCTAGAAAATAACTTTGAAAAACGAAAAAGAAAGTGTAATAGAGGGAAAGAAACAATAAAACAGAAAACAATCAAATGGCAGATACAAATCTCATGAGTCATTACATTAAATGTAAAATGACTGAGCAGTGCAATGGGAAGGCAGTGAGGAATACAGCAGATAAAAGAAAAGAGCTGCCTTAGAATATCTATAAAGGACACATTTTAGATTCAAAGACACGAGTAGTAAGAGGATGGGGGAATTTATGTCATACAACCAATAACCAAAACAGAACTGTAGAGTCTACGTTGATATTAGACAAAATAGATGTTAAGTTAAAGTATTTGGTAGAGACAAAGAAAAATATTTTATAATGACAAACATATCAGAAAATCTATCAGAATAACACTGTAATTATAAATGTGAACTTCTAAAGGCATGAAGCAAAACTAACTGAATTGAAGGAAGAAATGGAAACCTTAAGAGTAATAGTTGGAAGCCTCAATGCCTCGCTGTCAATAATCAGTAAAACAATGAGGCGTTCAGCAGGAAGCAGAGGGCGTGGACAGCGCTACACACTAACCAGACCCCACAGACATCCAGGACCCCAAAACACAGCAGAATACACCACCTCCACATATGCACCCGGGACACCTCCCAGAATAGATATTAGGTCATAAAGCAAAGGCTCAAAAAATCTAAAATTATTGAAATCTTACCAAGGTGTTTACTGACCACCACAGAACGAATGTGAATAATAGAATGACATTTGAGAAGCTCAGAATTATGTAAAAATTAAGCAACACACTCTTAAAAAATCCTGCTTTAGGGCGGCACCTGTGGCTCAGTCAGTAAGGTGTCAGCCCCCTATACCAAGAGTGGTGGGTTCAAACCCAGCCCCCGACTGAACTGCAACAAAAAAATAGCCGGGCGTTGTGGCAGGCACCTGTGGTCCCAGCTACTCAGGAGGCTGAGGCAAAAGAATCGCCTAAGCCCAGGAGTTGGGGGTTGCTGTGAGCTGTGTGATGCCACAGCACTCTAACAAGAGCGACAAAGTGAAACTCTGTCTCTACAAAAGAAAAAAAACAATCCTGGTTTAGAAGAGAAATCACACAAAGAAATTAGGATATAGTTTTAAACAAATGAAAACAAAAACACAACACCAAATTCAATGGGATTCAAATAAAGCAGATGTTAAGGAAAGATTAAAGATGTAACCACCTACTTGTATAAATACTGTAACATCCAACATAAGACACTATATAAATCAGAGTGAACAAACAGCAACGCAGTAAACAAATAAATAAATAAAAGTAGAGGAACTCAATGAGACTGAACTTGATACTACGAAAATATCAATAAAGGTGAAACCTTTCATCTAGACTAAGAAAAGTGGAAAGTGCAATTTACAAAAGTTAGGAATGAATGAAAGTGCATCACTACCACCCACAAAGAAATAAAAATGATTATGAGAGAATTGTCTTTTGGCAATTACATACCAAAAATTACGTAACTTGGATAAAATGAACAAATTTCTAAAAGGATGTAAACCAGTGAAACAGAGGAGACGGTTATCTGAATGGACTTACAATAAGTAAAGAGATTGAATTAGCAGTCAAAACCCCTAACACACAAACACGCAGTGCCTGATGGCTGCACTGATGAATTCAGTGCATAATTTACAGGATATTTAACACCAATCCTTTTTCTAAGAAAAATAATTAGAAAGGAATGAATATTACCCAGCCTGTTCTACAAGACCATTATTACTCTAACATCAAAACCAGATAAAGACATTAAAAGATAAGAAATCTATGAACCAACATACTTTATGACTAATGATGCAAACATTTCCAGCAAAATACTAGCCAATCACATTCAGCAATAGAGGTACGGCATAGGGAAGCCTTGCACTGTAATGTACTGAATTAATAGAACAGAGGACAAAATTCATATGACCATCTCAGCAATGCAGAGAAAGCTCTGGCATCATCCAACCCTCTTTCATGACAAAAAAACTCCAGCAGCTAGGAATACCAGAGAATTCCCTTAATCTGATGAAGGTCCATTAAATTCCCCACACTAACATACTTACTGTGAAAGACCAGGAGCTTTCTCCCTAAGACCAGGAGGACAGTGGTTGTCTAACGGTTTCCACTTCTACCCAACATTGTGCAGAAGGATTTAGCCAAATCTATCAGGCAGAAAACAAAAAGAAAAAGCATCCAAGTTGGAAAGAAAAACATAAAATTATCTCTATATACAGATGACATTTTCCTGTAGGTAAAATAATTCCTAAGGAACACACAAAAAACTATACTAATAAAGTTCAGCAAGGTCAACTCAGGAAAGTTAGTTGCATCTTTATACCCTATCAATGAGTAATCCGAAAATAAAGTTAAGAAAAAAATGTTTACAATAGAAATCAAAAAGAATAAAACACTTTAGAATAAATTTAACAAAGGAATGTGAAACTCGTACACTGAAAACTACAAAACCTTGCTGAAAAAATTAAAGATGACCTGATAAATGGGAAGATATCTGTGTTCATGGTTCAGAAGAGGTGATATGGATAAAATTGCTTCACTCCTGACATTGATCAATAATGTGTCAACATAATCTCCACCAAAATACCAACTTCTTTTCATTTTTTTATAAACGGACAAGCTGTACTTGTCATTCATATGAAAAGCACAAGGAAAGGAAACAGTCAAATAATGCTGAAAAGGAAAAATAAAATTAAGGGACTCACTCTTAATGATTTCAAAACTTACTAAAAAGCGACAGTAATTGAGATGGCAGGGTAATGGCAGAAGGATGGACAAATTGATCAGTGCAATGTAACTGATAGTTCCAAAACCCATTTTTACATTTATAGCAAATTTGTCTCTGATAATAAACCCAGAATAACACTCATTAAAAATGGTGCTGGGACAATTGGATATCCTGTCATGTAAAAGAATAACATCAGGTTCCTAACTCACATGGTCACAAAAATTAATTCAAAACAGGTCATAAAGCTAAATGCAAAAGCTAAAACTGACACTCATCGACTATACAAAGAATCATTCTTCATGATCTTGATCTTGATTTGGGCAATGTATTTCTAGCTAGGAAATCAAAGAGCATAAACAATGACACGATCACTATGCAGCTGTACTGCCCAACATTAAAAAGAATACTTTCCTAGAAACAATGTCTCTCAAAGTAGAATGGGAAGAATTATTTGCAAATTAATTGATAAGAAACTAGTTTCCAGACTATGTAAGAAACTCTTAAAATTCAATAATATAAAGAAGATCCCCAAATTATAAAAAAATAGAGAAACATTTGAATATTTCTCCAAAGAAGACTTACAAACGATCAAGAAGCACAGGTAAAGACGGTTATCATTAGTCGTTAGGAAAAGAAAACATTGTGAAAACCACAGTGAGCCGTCGCTTCCAATCCATTAGAGTGTAGGTGAGCGGGAGGCCACGCACAGGCAGGGAGAAATCTTCAGGGGTGTGGCTGCTTTGGATAATGGTTCGAAAGTCCCTCCAAACATTCAACATGTACTTATCCAGCAATCCCACTCTTAAGTATGTACACCCAAGAGAATCCCAAGCACATGTCTTTACAAAAACATGGGTATGAGTGTTCGTAGGAGTTTTATCCACATTAACCAAAAGGCAGAAGGAACCTCAATGTCCATCTGGACAAAGTGTGTTCTATCCTTCCAATGGCACATTATCTGGACATAGAAAGGAATACGGTTCTGACACCAGCTACGACATGGGTGAAACTAGACAACAGTGAGTGAAAGACGGCAGACGCGGCAGCCATGGCCCATATAAATCTATTTACATGAAATGCCCAGAGTAGGTAAATGTGTAGGAAGAGAAAGTGCAGGGATGGTTGCTGGGCTTTGTGGAAAACAGAAATGGGAGTGACTGCGAATGGGGCTCTTTCTGGGATATTGACATTATTCTAGAACTAGATGGCATCTTGTAATTTTGTGAATATACTAAAAACTCATCAACTTGTACAGATTAAAGGGGGGATTTGATTATATATAAACTGTATCTTTATGAGCCATAATGAAAAATAAAAAGCTTAGAGAAAAACCATAAGTATATCTTGAGCTAACCCTGAAGGTCAAAAATACATGAGGGCCTCAGGGACAAGGTGCTATATCTGATTCTGAAATTCAGTCCTAAACTGATCAGCTAGGACACACTGATCTCTCCTCCGGTCTGCAGACCACAAAATGAAATGCAGTGAAATTTCACGGAGTGCATTTTTGCTTTAGAAATAATTCTGTCAACTACTCTGCGTGCTGACTGAGGCTCCTATGAATGTATCAGTTCATTTCTCTCACTAGAAAAGAATCAAGCACCTTCCAGATACTGTTTCAGGGGTTAACTTTTCAGAAGCATTTGAAAGCCTCCTTTGCTCTTTATCTTTTCATTTAGCTCCAACCAGGGGAGTTCTAGGCTCCATTATCTTATCACTTCTCACTGTGGAGGCATTGTCTCAGTCTTGGCTGGAAGGACTTAAAATGTACTGTCCTTTTCTCGATGGAGCCCCTATCATCCACAGAAGGGAGCTGGACATTACCAACTCCTTTTCCATTCAGACTTCCCTGGAGTAGAGCCAGTGTATTTCCAGTGCTCAATTTCCTCAGCCCTGGGGCCCGGGTGAGACAAATTCCACCCCGGTTAAATTTAGAGGAGAAGCTTGTTACTGAGTGGTTCTCGATCTGCTCAGCCTTCAATTCAAACTTCTAATTCTTTTACAATCTGTTAAATAATTAGTTTCAACAGGGTGCTGCTGGCATATTGTATGTTGCATATATAACTTTAATTTCTGTTTTTTAGTTTCAAGTATTAGTTTTGAACCTCTTCTGGAAAAATTTAAACATATGTCTCTGTATATTTTGAGTCCTTGTTTGTGGAAACTTTGCTCTTGGCCATCTTGTTACTAACAGACTGTCATCTTCACAGGCCTGGCTTTTTCTTAGGGGAACAATGGTGATGGATGGCTCTTCACCTAGGCCTTGTTTGGGATAGGACACTTCAGACCCACGCTGACTTCTGATGCCATCATGGTGTGTATGCTTTAAGAAATTTACGAAATATCTGAGCATCCATGTTTTGATCGTTGTTTGTAAAATAAGAATATTCGCCTCACAGGACTATTGATTTTCTTCTTCATTGTATAATCTTCAGAGTAAAACTTTTTCTTCTCCACAAAAGACAAGATGCCTATATTCAAGTCCTAATAAATGTGGACGTGTGTGTTGTAGGTGACGTTCCTTTTCCTGGCTGCACTCAGGTCAAGGACTAGGAGCGCTGTCCTGCCTGGTCCACCTGCCTTTCTCCACCCAGCTCCTGCCAGCACCCCGAGGGCACCCTCTCTCTAGCGCATCATTTTGGTCAGTACACATTTATTGGGATTTGGGGAATTGGACTTGAGAAGACAAAGATTCAGCTAGAAGCCAATTTTTTCTTTTTTCAAAGAGAGGGAGAGGAGCACTGATTCTTCAAAGGATGCTGAGGGTGATGACAGGGGTTGTAGTAAATGAATCATCACAGGTGGGGCAGCCGCTCTACGGCCCAGTCAGTTCTCTGCAGCTGTGCAGGTCCAGCCCCACCAGAGAGAATCAGCCGTCTTCCAGGATGTCCTGGTCTTGGTGGCTTCGTCCAGTTCAAAGGTTCACAGCGAGCCTCTGGTTGTTTTGCTATTTCTCTTGCAAGTTTGCAGGTCCGTAGGAGGAAGGGCTTTGCAGCGAGGCTGGAACGGACAGGCACCATTCTGTCTGCGACATGTCCGTGCCAGGCTTGGCTAACGTCCTCTGGGGTGGACGGCAGTCTCCTCTCCCCAGCCCCTTCCCCATGTGCTGCTCCCCACGTCGCTTCCCAGTTGCGTTTGCCTTCCCACCTATGCACTGAGGGCCCGGTGCACGTCTCTTGAGTTGTTTGCCTCAACCTTCCCTCCTTTTATCTCCTTCTACTGGCGACTGGATAAACATTTCCACCTCCTGACACTGGATTGTCTTTCTTTCTTTCTGTTTGTTTGGTTGAGCTTTTCCTGAAAGAATTAGAAAAATGGAGCGAGGGAGCTGGCTGAGGAAGAGAACAGCCTTGGGCTAGAGGCACAGATGGTCTAGTAACTGGGTGCTGGGAGGGGAGGAAGAAGGAGACAGGAAGGATCTCTGTCTCCAAGACAAGGCGTGCACAGCTGGAGACACGCGCTACCAGAAGTTATTTAACAGAGGCATCAGAATAGCTTGGCAGTTTGAACAAACACGAGGAAAGGAGAGAAGAGAAGGGAAGGGGAGCAGAGAGGCAGGGCGGGGCGATTTTCAGGATGATTACGGGAAAGGCGTGTCTGCTCTTTGAGATCCAGGTAAAGAACATCCTCCCATTCTACCAGCCTTGGTTGTTCAGATGTTGTCCAGGGAGGCACACAGCCCTGAGACTGAACCCATGAGTCCGCAAGTCCAAGATGCTGATAAAGATTGCAATCTCCTGCATGGAGTTATTCTGAAGACTTCCCTCTGTTAATAAGCACATGCTATTACAAAAACAAAAAGCAAAAAAGGGGGTAAGTCCTAATGTGTGTTTCAGCAAGAATGCAATGAGGGAGTTAGAAACTTTCAGAGGACTCCTTTGTGGGGGGAATACACACTAGCACCTGAATTTATCTTTTCCATTAAGTCAGTTCATTGAGAAAGTTACTTGACTATTACATGGAAAGCTTCTTTGACAAACAGTTGACATTGCCGATACACCAACACATTCAAGAAAAAGCGCCAGCGGTGGGCTAAGAAACTCAGTCGCAGATCTTTCCGTTGGGCCCTTACTTTTTCAAGGGCCACGGGATTGTAGAGAAAAGGTTATTTTCATGTCTGTCTTCGTCGTTATTATTATAAGAAATTAATATCATCCACCTTATCTAGGAATGCTGCAAGGGTCTTGACCCGACCCGAGCTATGAACTCCAAACTGAATTGAACCACATTAATTTCCCAAACCATCAGCTGAAACTGAAACCACATAGTAATTACGGCTGAAATGTATACTGAAATGATGTCTTCTAAAAACTTGACTTGGCTTGATGTATTTCGAAAGGTAATTAAGGTATGTAAAAATGCCTCTGACCGGTCGGTCATCAGAGCTTTATTTGTAATACGAGCCAAAGCACATACAGTGTGACCAAAATAATTAAAGAAGAGAAAAACCATCCCAGAACTTCACATGACTGAGCTATCAGTTTCCAGACTGTGTAGCTGGTGGGGCGGACCGGGGCATGGCTGTCCAGAGACTCTCTGCATTTGATCTCTGGGGGAGTGGGAGGTGGGGAGAGCTGGAGGGAGCAGAACTGAGAGGGGCCCGAGGCTGGGTCAGCTCCAGGGGGCAGAGTGGGGAGGGAGAGAATGATCACAGGTACGGGGTTTCCTAGGCTGTTCAGCAAACAGATCTAAATGTTTTCTTAAACTGATAAAAAAGAAATATGCCAGATCCTAAGTGACCCCTTGCATGATCTTTCCAATAATTTAAAAACTGAATTGGAAACCCACCTCAATTCACTCCCCTTTGCTGTATTGTGTGGGGTTTAGAGTTCAAATGCGTCAATCATTTGGGTCACGGGCAGTGCAGGGTAGAGACAGACGCACACCTGCCTCTGGTTTCCTGCCTGAGGACTGAAGTGCTGGCCACTCTCCACCCTTGGGGGCTGATGTGGGCTTCTGCCCCACTCCCCAGATTGGGGTTTGAGGACTGCAGCTGTGTGATTTGAACGTCACTTGGCCTGGCAGAGAGTAAACATTTGCGGGTTGGGCACCCCTTACCTAAAAATCTGAAATCTGAAGTGCTCCAAGGCCCAGAGTGCCACAGGTGGACAATCCCAGAGATGGTACAAGTTTATTAAAAATATTGTATAAAATTACCCTCTGACTATGTATCTGAGGTGTGTATGAAACACAAATGAATTCCATGTCGCACACACTTTCTCATTATGTATGTGCAAATATTCTAAAATTGAAAAACATTCCTGAATCCAAAATACTTCTGATGCCCAGCGTTTTGGGTAAAGGATACTGCACCTGTAACAGCTATTGACTGAATGACTGAGTGACTGCATGAATGAACAGGACCGCTAGAAATTTCACAAAGGAAGAGTTAAAGAGGGTATTGTTGGGGTCTTTTTATCCCATCCCGGGGGCTGGGCCCAGAGAGACAGGCTTATAGCCTCGCCTCCTTTAGACCCTGAAGTAAAAAGAGAACTAAGATGGGTGTTGGAGGAGAAGGAGCACAGTCTCTCTCAGGAGATAAATAACAGATGTCATCAGGGAGGAACAGGTCCAGAAGCTGACACACACATGCTGCCACTCGCTCGCCGAGTCTCTGTTCAACTTGTGACAGGCATGGGATAAGAATCCATTAAATGCTTTTTGGGGGAAGAAATTTCAAAATACTAGAATCAAAGGTTAGAGGAAAACACACACAAAAAATCATAATACAAAAGCAAAAAAGTAGATATCTTGATTCCGCATGGGAACAGGTGTGGGTTGCTGCCAGCTGCTCTGGAGGTGTCGTCCCACTGCCACGGGCGGTGAGTTTAACCAAGGAGCTTGGCACTGGCAGCAGCTGGAGTGCACCCTGATGCCCCCAGGAACAGCTGCACTTCTCAGAGGCAGCGAGGAATTCAAAGTCTTCACCTGATGCGAAGAACCTTTGAGCCCAGAAAAGATCTGAAATAACGTCTTGAAAGTTTCAAGGAAGCAATACGATTGTGAGACCTCTTCTCTGAACTGCAACGGCCGGCAATCATTTCAGAACACGAGGTACCATGTGCACAGACTCATAACCTGCTCAAGTTATTCTGATATTGGTTTGTGCCGTTAAAACAATAAAATTATTTGGATAATTGAAATTTGCGAAGGCCATGGTAGAATAGTTAAAATGAATAACGATAGGTTTCTTCAGCGTCTTTTCATTTCTAATTCAGAGCAGAAAATGAGAAAGTGCATTGGGTCAATGGTTATGAACTAACTAAAAGGCAAACTAAAGCAATTCCATTTTAAAGTAAGTAGTGCAGAGAATACAGAATATCTCAGGGGTCTGTGAATGTTCAAACTTGCAGCCCTGGGTGTGGCAAGCTGGCTACCCTGGGCTTCCACCCCAGAGCTTGCACTCAGAGCAGTGTGTGACTCTTGCACTGAGAGCAGTGTGTGACTCCTGCTTTACCAGTTGGTAGCGAATGAGTAGTGACAAGTTCCTCACAGGCTCAGAATGCCGCGTGTGGTGCTTGTCAGGGGTCTGTGCTGAGTACTTTTTATCTGCATCTGATTTCAGATTAGGGGAAGCCAGAAAGAAAAACATCTCACCGGACAAAGAAAATTAAAATCAGCTGGTTAGACCCTCACCCCGTATTCTAGGAATTCCATGCTTCCCCACGTTAATCTTCATTAAATATTCACGGCGTTGGGCTTCCCTCCTAAACCTGCCTTGGGACCCTAGAGAGATTTCCTGTGTCTGCGTCACTTGGATGGTTACCTGGGGTGTGGATGCTGGTGGTGCCCGGTGGGAAAGCAGGTCAGGGCTGAATGAGAAGCAGCAGAGGCTGGGTCAAAGTGGGTCACGTCAAGGATGGCTCTGGCCTGGGAGCTGGGACACCCAGACGCCTTCCTTCCTCCGCCCAGCACCCACATCTGCATTTTGCCCCTCTTTGTTTCCCAAGGGGCACATGGGGCTCTGCCTTCATTTCAGTAGAAGGTTCGTCCTACCCAGAGGAGACGCAGTCTCTGCAACTACAGTGAGTGGGTCGTCCCGTGTCCCCTGCAGCTGCTCTCAGAGGATCACAGGGACAGAAGATGGCCACAACCCACTCTTGCAAATAACCACAGTTTTGCAAAGACACTGAAATTGGCTTATCTTGTCTTCGCAAAGACATCTTCATCAATGCACAATATATGCGTATTTGGGAAAGACAGAGTTAGCAGACTGGAATTTGTTTGTTGCTTCCTTGAGTTCCTCTCGTGCCCAGTGCTGGGGAATTAGCCCAAGAAGTGGGGAGGCCAGAAGAAGAGCACAGACAGCGCCCGGTGGCCACTGTGCAGCGAGCCTCGTGCTCCCACCACCTAACTGGACGTCCGTGTTGAGTGTACTGCCCAACGTCCTGCACTTTGCAGAGCTCAATGGTAAGGGCTCTTTCATTTGATTCGAGTTTGAATATTATTTTGCATTCTTGGGAGGCTTGTTGAGTGAATGGAATAGCATTTGGATGAAGGAAGGATAGTTAATTTTTCAATTTTTCATTAACAAGACAGAATCAGTTCAAGGAAAGAAGTGTGGGGTCGAGGACACCCTGTTTGCCCAAAGCATCTACTATGTGCTGGTTGCTGCTTTGCACAGGATTTCTCACTGAATTTTTTTTTTAACACACCCTGCAGGATGTCTTAGTCTTATCGGTATGCTTTAATAAAAGTACCAATGACCCAGTGGCTTATAAACATCAAAAATTTATTTCTCATAGTTCTGGAAGCTGGAAAGTCCAAGTTCAAGGCAGTGGCACATTTGATGTCTGGTGAGGACCCTTTCCTCATTTGACACCTGCTTTTGGAATCTCCCCGTGGTGCAGGGTATGTTGGAAGGTGTGGTGCAATGGGTGGTGGAAGGGAAAACAAGCCCTCTTGGGTCTGTTCATTTATTAGGACTTCATCGCTCTCACCTAATCACCATCCAAAAGGCACCACCTCTTAAAATCATCCACTTGGGGTTAGGATTTTAACATAAGAATTCTGGGGGAGTACACTCAGAGCATAGAATGGGGAGTGTTATTATTTTCCATGTCATTGGTGAGGAAACCGAGGTTTGTGTCATTTACAGAATACGTGAAAGGCCACCCAGCTGGTTTCTAGTACAGCCGGGACTTAACTTCTATGCAATCTAGTTTTATATAAACAAGCCTGGACTGTAAATGATTATACTTTATTTAGAAAACATAGGCATCAGGATAGGCAAAATAATACCTGTGACCTGAAAGAGAAAATGCTGTTTTCTTAACAGACAAAGGTTGAGGTGTCTGGTTAAGGATAGTGTCTAAATTATGAGTCATCACCTGCCGGTCCCCTTTCTTCTGCAGAAGAGAGAAGGTGAGGGAGGCCTGGGCACAAGGACAGCAAGCAGCACGGGAGGCTCTGCCCGGTGGTGCCGTGCTATGGGCCTGTGCAGAAGGGCGAGCTCTGGAAGTGTCACTTGGTTGCTAGTGACAACCCTGCTGAGCTCTGCGGTGGTCCCAAGTTCCAGCTCAGCCCTGAGGAGCTGTCTGAAGCCGTTCGCTGGCCAGAGGTGGGAATGCACACGGGGCCAGTGAAGGGCTGTCCAGGAGCCTGGGGTTTGGAAAGTGTGTACGAAGGTGCCCACACTTCCCAAATGAGTGCTCTACTTCCTCCACACCGCCCTTCTCCCTGGGCATCATCTGAGGACAGGATTCCTTGGCTAAATCGAGCCTGAACCATTACTGTCATCGGCAATTCAGCAGAGCAGTTTCTAGATCAAAGCAGTGTCGTCTTCTGTCCTGTCCTCAAAGAAACCAAGAAATTATCAAATGTATGTATGGCATCTGAGTTTTATGTGATGGAATTTTATGCAACCTCTGAAATGGAATTTGAAGACAAAAAAGAAATGAGGTCCCAGAGGCAGACACTTACGTATCCACTCCTGTCCAACATGCCACACGTGAATCTATGCCCCAAATCTGGACGTACATGGAGTAGTCATTTGTCTTGAGCACAAAACAGCCTACTGTCCCCTGAGATTTGCACGGCCTCCACCCTCCTAGGCCTGCCCCTGTTTGCTCAGTTTCCACGCCTTGCCAAGGTCTCAGGGTGGCGCAGGGCACAGTGACTGATCCGTGACACACAGAGGCTGCAGTGAGTTGGGACTCACCAGTGCTCGGGCCTGTCACTCCCGCAGAGCCTGGGCTGCTTCTGCATCTAACTCAGAAGAGACGGGTCATGGAGCCACTTTCCCTGAGGACTTGGGGGTGTGCCAAGTCGGTGGCAACAGGGAGCAGGGAGCAGAACCCCCCATTTCCCCCTTCTCGCCTCTCTTTCTTGCTTTCTATTGTCTGGGAGCTTTGGTCTCACACTCTCCAAGGTGACTTGGGCATTTGGAAGGACGCAGGAAGGAGCATTTGGAAGGAGGAAGCAAGAAGGAGCTGGCTGGGGTCGTTCCCGGGCCAGGCAGATGCACCAATGGCGAAGAAGAAGAAAGAACTGCAAACCCCACAGTGTAAAATCTGTATCTGCATATTTAAAATCGGTGGGCCCATATTCCTGTGCACCTGCCTGTCTGTCTCTCTCCCTCTCTCAAGAAGATTCACTGAAATGTTGGTGGGAGTCATCTCTGGCCGACTGGATTATCAATGATTTTAATGTTTAAAAATTCCTCCTTAAACGATTATTATTTAATAATAATAAAAAAGAGCTCTATTTTACATGCTTTAAATTAGTGTAGCTTTTTTTCAAAAATCAAGTGTTTAAAATACACGTAGAATGAGCTATCATTTCAGACCTTCATAAGGCAAAGACAAAATTCTGTTTTTCCCAAAGAATGCAGAATTAACTACCGCTGGCTTATTTACACAGAATTAAAAGTGTGAAATGTAAACCTGTGATGTGAGAAGTCAGCTCTACTACTATTTCATATAATTTATGAAGACAATGATTATGTTTCCCCACTTAGACTAGGTTACATTAATTATGACACTTTATAAATTCACTCTAACTTATATAAATGCACATGGTATTTTACCAAGATAAGTGAAAATGAGGTTCAGTTCTGCTTTTTAGGGGACCCCTCTGTGAGTAGGAACCTAAAACATGGAACATCCCTTCTCATTCAAGCTTCTGGAGTTCCTCACATTAATATCCCTAAAAACTACCATATGAAATAATTCCAGCATAGCTGCAGAAATACTCAAATCTGGAAGACACCAGGAGTTCTGGGAGAACCATAAGCAGCTGAATTATGTAGGGCCTTATTTATTGCAGATGGGACTGGGAAATTGTGTAACCACTGTGGAAAAGAATTTGTGTTTCTTTAATACATTAAATATTAAATATGACCCAGCAATTCTGTTCCTGGGGGTGTACACAAGAGTTGAAATAAATGTTCAGATTAAAACTTGTGCAAGAGTGATCCTACAAGTACTATTAACAATCGCCATAAGGTAGAAGCAAGCTGAATGGCCATCAATTTATGTATGAACAAACAAAATGTGTACCCAAGCAGGAGAGTATTATTCAGCCATAGAAACAAGCAAGGTACTGATACACGCTACAATTTAAATGAACCTGAAAAGCATACGAAGTGAAAGACGCCTGACACACAAGGCCACATGTTTTGTAATGGCATTTTAAGTTGTCTCTTCAACAATATGGGCTGGAACTGTGCAGGTGCCCTTACCTGTGGGTTTCCTTCTGCCTCTGCCACCCCAAAGGAGGAAAACAGACCCTTTCCTCCACCCCTCACCTCCAACTCCATTCCCATCAGCCTGCTCAACGTGAAGACAGCCAGGATGAAAACCTTTATAATGATCCACTGTCACTTAATAACTAGTAAGTATATTTTCTTGTCCTTATTTTCTTTAAATGGCATTCCCTTTTCTCTGGTTTACTTTGTTAAAAGAACACAATATATACCGCATATAACATACAGAATATGAGTTAATTGTGTTATCGGGCGAGCTTCTGGTCAAGAGTAGACTATCAGTGGTTAAGTTTTAAGGGAGTCATAAGATACACACAGATTTTCTACTGTATGTGTCGTCACTACTCCTAACCCCTGCATTGTTCAAGGTCAACTATAAATAAAATATACAAATAATCCAATTTGTAGAGACCTACAAGAGATTTCTGATTTCCAGGGACAGCTGGAGTGTGAATGCTACGTGGGTAAGGGTTTCTGTAAGGGTGATGGGAGGTTTCGCCGACTGTGGTCAGGGTTGCACCCTGTTGTGAATGTACTAAGTGCCAGGGAATTGATGCTGTTAAAATGCTACATTTTAAGTCATGTGTATTTTTCTGTCATAGTAAAAAAGATTTTGAAGGCCTTTGAATGTTTGAATATAACTGTTTGTCCAATTCTTCCATTCCAGTCCTGTCATCAGTGGGCTGGCCAAATCCACATCCTCAACACTTCATGGAATTGGCGTCCAAGTTCCTGTCTTCATTTAAGCAGCCACGCTCCTCCCTGTGCATGAACTTTCTGGCCATGCCATTTCTCCTTGACTGGCTAATCCTTAATGGGCCTTTCATGTTTCAAGGTAAGGCTCTCACCATTGTCTCCTGAAATCTTTCCTGAGCTACTCAATGTAGACTTCGTGCGTCCACCACACTGATGCAACTTTTTACCCCATCTGTGTGATTGCTATAGGTGCCATGTCACAAACCACCCCCAAACTCGGTGGCTTTAACATAATAATAGCATGCAAGTCCCTCACACATTTGCCATTTGGGCAGAGTTCAGTGGGGATAGCCCCTCTCTGCTACAGTTAGTCTCAGACAGGGTAACCTGAAGGCCAGAATCACTAGGGAGCTCCTTCCCACCTCTGCCAAGGCTAGTGCTAATGTGGTCAGGGACTGTCAGCTGGGACACCTGGACATGGCTTAGCCACACAACCCATACTTCCTTACAGTATCCAAGCTGAGTTCCAAGGGTGGGGCCCCAAATAGAGAAAGCCAAGCAGAACGACTCAACCTGATATGCCTGGCCTCAGCAGTCACATGGCACTGCTGCCACATCTCATCAGAAGTGAGTCTTTAGAGTCAACCCATACTTTAGAGAAGGTGAGTGAGGCTCTGTTTTTTATGGAAGGAGTCTCAAAAACTATGGGCAATGTTGATTCTTCCCAGCCATGAGAAT
>CAUYON010081874.1:0-14788 GCA_963573935.1 Arctocebus calabarensis
CTGTCATAAACTCATAGACCACAATGATTTTACAAAACTAGCAATTCCAGAAATCTTATAAATAATAAAAGAAGTATTTCAATATTTGATCTGGATACACCTGATATTGAAATTGGAGAAAATATATTGTTATAAAGAGAAATTACAAACATGTTTCACTTATAGATGAGGATGCAAAATGAGGATTCTGACTAAAGTATATTACTTAAATATTAATTTTGTAATTCAACTTGTTAATATGTTGTTTAGGATATTGTGACTCATTTTTAATGGACAACACTGACCTAAAATTATATTAAGTGCAGTATTTTTATCCAATATTATTTTCATGGCTTACTCATTGTTTATATATATGTATTAAAATCATAAGGGAATCCTTATAGGGGACACCTTGGTATATAGCTTGCAGGTTTAATATTCCTTTTCTTCATGTAAAGACTTCATATATTTCTATAATCTTTATGGTTTAATATTATTTTTTTCCTGTAGTATATGATTCCTTTTCTTTATAAGTAGATCTATTCATTAGTAACATGCCTTCCTGAGAAAATAATAAAAATAGTCAAAATTAAATGACCATGGATATTTACCCATTACAAGGTATATTTTTTCTCATTTCCATCCCCCAAAGAGGTAATGAATGTTAGTAAAACAATGAAGGAGCCACACTTAGCCAAAATCAGATTTAGGTGGACTTTTCTAATGATTTCACTAAACTTCTTTAAAACAGTATTTTTATTTCTATTATAGTATGTTGATATAGACCTCTTCTCCCTCCCAGACATACACGCACACACACTAACTCATTGTGTGAGCTTTGTTTTCCATCAACCACCAGACCATCCCCATTTTATCACAGGTGGCCTCTAAAAATGAAAGTCATTTATCCTATCCTTCTGGCAAAGACCAGTTCTTTTCCTCATGCAAAGATAAAGTTTTCACTTTTATTGACTCTCTCATTATGGCATATTTATCTGAATGGAATTAATAAAGTACCTACCACAAGTTTCCTTAGCAGATTGCTTATAAGTTTGAAAATGTTAATATTCAAGGACATTAAAGCCAGAATAAAAGAAATTAGATCCTTTCAAAAAGGAGATATTTTAACGTGTGGTCCCATAAAATAAAATAAACATTCTAAGAAATGAAGCCTATAAACATCAGGAAGATGGATAAGTTGACACCTCTTTCTGCATATCTCTGCTTAATAATATTATATTTCATTTCCCATGCTAGGAAAACAGCCATTACCCAAAGCAGCCGCTCGTAAACAGGCCTTGTGAACAGATTGCATCCTTGTTGGTGGTATGATAATTGAAATAAGTTTTCTAGTCTTTTATGAGAAAATACCAGATGTATAAAATACCTATTAATCAACTCTCTTGCATTTATAAACGTAAGTTTCAGTACCAATGGCTATTAAAAAATAAATTCAGCAATGAAAAAGAGAAATGTGAGGAAGTACCAAAGAATTTGCTAAGTACTTTTGAGTTTCTATTGATTGTATAATGGGGCCTTTGAATACCTTGAAGAAAGACTTATGACCATTGTCCCCAGTATCCAGAATTTCTGCATTCTTTGTACTAAACAGAATTGGGGGTTGGGAGAGGTGTTGTCAGTCAGTGCATGAAAAATGTAACATTCTATCCAATTTCACTCATTATAATCCATTCATTGAAGTTTTCACCAAATATTCCTTTGTCTATCATCTTTCAAAACTATAATATTTAAGGTCAGCACTTTTCGATTCCATTAAACCAAGTACTTCCCAGTTCTAACAACCCTATGTTAGTTACCTCACCCCACTCTAGCAAATCCAAATAATGAAATAAGAAAATTGAATGAGGAAAAAATGGTCATAGGAAGGAAGAGAGAGAAACCAGCTTAGAAAGACAAATGTTAAAATGAGAAGGGTTTTCTCCAGCCATACATGTATTGGTTAAAACTGTCCTAAATTTTCCCTCATGCAAAATATGAAAGAAGTTATATTCCTAAAGGTAAAAATAGGTAATTTTAACAAACATGATTTTATCTTTCTGTTTGAATTATGACTTTTAATATATTCCCTTATGTGCTGTTCCCAGAGTCAGGATCACATGCCTCACTCTGATGGTCTTAATGTTTCCATATTTCAAATTTAGGGCTTTAGCTGAAAGTCTGCTTTTATTCAGCCCAGTGTTCTGGATTAAATTCTGACTTCTTTTACCCTTTTTTACTTTTGAAAGTCTTTTTTTTTTCCTTTCCAGACCCTTTTTATTTTTATTTTTTTAATTTTTATTACTATTAAATCATAGGTGTGTACATTAGTGCAATCAAAGGGTACAATGTGCTGGTTTCACATACAATCTGAAATATTTTCATCAAACTGTTTAACATAGCCTTCATGGCATTTTCCTAGTTATTGTGTGAAGACATTTGTATTCTGCATTTAGTTAGTTTCAACTTTACCCTTCTAAGATGCACTGTAGGTGTGGTCCAACCAATTACCCTCCTTCCATCCCAACCTCCCCTCTCCCCTCCCTTCCCTTGCCCCTTTCCCCATATTCTTGTGCTATAGTTGGGTTATAGCCTTCATATGAAAGTCAAGAATGACACACTTTTATGTACTCACCTAATTTGCATGTATAACATTTCTAGCAAATATATTTTACAATGTCATCTCAAGCTTACAAAATTGTTTTTCATAGGCTTTTCTGGCATCCCCTGTATTATCTATTAACTTCTGAAGATTTAGGGCAAAGATCAGGGGACCATTTGTGATTTGAGGCCCATTCATTCATCAAAATTCACTAAGGCATGGTTTACTCAAGTATGTAAGGTTGATGATGTTTTTCCTTAAATTCTCTTCACATCACTTGTTATAAATCCATCTTCCCTATATGCTCATCCATCTCTAATTGGTTGCTCTCCTTTGGGACATGGAGATCAGAGCTCTATCCCCTAAAACCCCATGGCGCTAGTTAGTATACAGTTCTCTAAACCTTTATTCTGATCTAAATTTATTATTACTGGATGCTTATTGGTAATATTCACCTCAAGTTTATACCTTGACTCAAAGAGGGATGCACTGATAGGAGCATCATTAACCCTCCTGGAAGACTAATGAAGGCAATTCTTTCTAAGAGCTTTAGAGCTTATGTGTTATTCAATGATATACTTTGGGTCAAGTGGACTACCTTTAATTTGGCTATGTAAGGGTCCACCTATTTCAGTCCAGACTGACTCTGAACATGTGGCCTAAGTGCCTCTACTTGAATTTCCAATTTCCTAAGGCTTCATATATTTTCATGTAGATAAATTCACTGGGGGTGGGGGGATGAAGGACTTGACTTATCAAGTGGACAAAATCTCCAGAAAGATGCCCTGTAAGCCCATGTCTAAATCACTTCTAGCCATAATCATATAATCCCCCTGCTCTGTATTTTCATGTAGCAGATGTCTTTCCTGCTATATGTAATTGAATTGCCTCCGTGGATCTTTCCCTCTTCACACAACTTCTCATAAAGAACACTTGGCCAAAGACAAAAGGCCGAATTTCAGGTTTCCTATTTAGCAATCAGCGGTAAATGTTTTTTCCAAGCCATATTTATTTCGCTGATCCTGAAGTGTCCTCTTGATATAAATAAGGAATTTTTATTAGTTCAGTACTTGTGATTAGGCAAGACTGCTATGAATTCTTTACATAAGAAAGTTCAAATCATGTGGTAAAGGGAGAGGAGATTTTTTCAAACTACATAATCTTTTTTTCTGCCATGGCGAGAGATCCTAATTAGTTTCCTTAACCCTTGAGAATCCTGGTCAAGGTCCACACAACTTTTGGAAAATGGGCATTTTTGAAAATTAGATTTGAGTTATAAACTTCTTCTCCAGAGAAATTCATTTACACACAAAACTCTGAAAACATTTTTTGAAGTTCATGGATACTTACCTTTCTCTCCTCTCAATACCCTGTGAAAATCTGAAAACCTAGTGGTCTAATACATTTTATTTGGTTGAGATTGCTACTGTATAATATAAACCCTATAATAAAAACAGCAATTTTTATTGTTATTCCACCATGGTATAGTTTTGGTTAACTAACAAACCTCCGAAGATTATATTTGCTTACCATAAAAATGCTTAAATTATTATATCACCCAATACAACTCTGACTCTTAATGCATGTCAGATAGAAGCTATCATTACTAATTCTAAAATGTGACATCACTGGAACCTGAGGTTTAACAGCTTTTGCAAAAAACAACATCCTCAACTGATGTTATTTGTCTTTTTTAATAGAAGCCTGCAATGAATTAAATGAAAAACTAACCAGAACAGCAATACAGATTACAAACCATAATAGCCAGCTCTAAACGTGTATCCTGGGGTTTGGATGATGTCATAATCTACTATTGCAAATTTAATAGTATTGTTGCCTGGAAGCTAAGCTATTATAGTATGTTTAATTTCACTAAGATGTAAATTACATGCTTCAGCTTTGTGTAGTGTTGGCTACTGTCACTTTCAGTTATTTTTGCAGCTGTCAGCCATTGTAATGTTTATGGCTGTTTTATTTATCTAGAAGCTTGATGCAGTTATGTATCTATCTGTGCATTAGTTTTTCTCATACTCTGCATTACTTTTTAAATTCTTCCATTACCACGGAAGCCAAAAGCCACATTTTCTTAAACCAAGCAAGTTTTCTTATTTTTAACGAGAATTATTTTAAAGTTAAGAGTAAATATTTCCATAATAGCATTGTATGTAATTTTGGCCAATACAGAAGTCCCTCTATTTCCAAAAAGGTCAGTCCAGAAAAACTCTACCTATGCTTAATGTCCCTGCTAGTTTGGATAAAGTTGGCATCTTCTTTGCCCTGGCACAGAGATATTTTAATGTGGTGTATTAAAATTCTGACTTTAGCTTTAGCTTCCTATCACTTGTCAAATTAAGGAATAGTTTAATGACTAAGAACTTGGGCTTGGGATATGGGAACCAACTTCCATTCCTGAAATTTATATATCATATAGTTTATATAACTATCATATCTTCTTTGACTTTATAAGTCAAATATGAATGACTACACACTAGCTATAAAGTTCCTGGCCAAAAAAACTTTCATTCCCTTCTCTTTCTTCCCTCTACTCAGCATTTCCCACAGCATCTGGAAATCTTGGTAATGTCATTTCTCTCTTCAGGAATTTTCTTTTCTTTTCCTCCAAAGAGGAAATGTTGCTAGATTATGTCTAGCTTCCATCTCAGTAAAACAATGATTGGTTCACATTGTAATAAATTTCTTATCATATATTTTACACAACTAATATATTACTATGGAGAGAGAAGGAGAAAAAATCTTTAAAAAATGAACTGAGTCATCTCAGAGAAGTTGGGCATAAGTAAGAATAAGAGAGTTGTGGGCATGGTAAGTAAAACAGCTTGGTTACTAAAAGAGAAACAGAGAAGGGAAGGCCTGCTGAGTGTTGATATCAACAAAAGATAGGTAAAAAAGACCTGGGGATTTCTGTTATTAACAGAGAAGCAGTTAGGGTCCTAGGTGCGTGTGGCCGGGGAGGAAGATTGTCAATTTTCATGTAGAGGGATAAAATTTGGAAGTGTCACTTCTATCCGTCTTTGGGATCTTACAATCAATGATAGCACTGCTATCTCTCCCTTACAGTCTCATAACTGAAAGAACTTAAACTAGCACACAGAAAACCTGGGTTCCAGTCCCCAATCTGCCAATCATTGTTTATAGCATTTTGGCAAGTCATTTTCCCTCCCAAAGGTCCTCTTGAAAAAGATGAGAAATTTTTATTTGGTCAGCAGGATTAAATTCAGAACAGTGTGAATCTGTTAGCCAAGAAAGTTAAAATTACAAGAAGGAAGAAAGAAAAATGGAAAAAAGGAAAAAAAAAAGATAAGAATCTGAATGCCAATGTTATCAAAGAGAAGAAAATGTAGGATTGGAAGTAAGAGAAATGTGAGAGAAGGATAATGCTGTTTAGATACATTTGTGGAGGTCTTCAATAGCTTCCATTCAACCACAAGGATGAAAACGTTTGAGGTATTCCTTCTGTGATTTCAAAGGCCAGCAATGTCCTTGCCCTTCTTTGTGGCCGTAGCCTAGAGAACAAAGGAGTCAGAGTTTATTGTTGACTTCATCACTCATTCTTCCCAGCCCACTGTCCTGTTGCCTTTTCATCCAGATGTAGGTAAGGTCTTTTTCCTCATTGCTATACTAAAAATAATTGATAGATTGAAGTTTGAAATGCCTTCTTATTTTAAAGTTCAACGAAGTTATGTTTTTGCCAAGGAGGTACTTTGTCCCTGGCAAGAACATCTTCAAACTCTGCAATCCAAAAATGGAAGACGCCAAGCACATTGTCTTGAACTTTGTTAAGGTATAAAAGTCTTTGAGTAAGATGATGTAAACATTATCTCTGAATCATTGGGGGTCAAATAAGGGGCTAGGAATTGTTGTAGACACTGAGGATACAGTTACAAACAAAATGGACCAAATCCCTGTGTTTATGGAATTTTTATAGAAATGGCAGAATTACAGAAACAATTGAATTACATTTTACGATCAACCATCATGTTTCCCTTTAAAACAACAAAATGTAAAATTTTTTGGTGGTGATTTACAATGTTTTGCAATATTGGTGCCAGTAGAACCCATTGAACTAATTTATTCTTTGCTTTCTTTAAACCCATGAGTGCTGAGAGGTGGCAAGAATAAACCGTTACATTTATGTGACCACCTAAAAGACGGGGAGACAATGGCTCAAAGTACATACATTCTCTTTGTTAGAATCATATTGTGAGATTTCAATGTCAGTGAAATCGTTTTAAGGTTGAAGCACTGTCCAAGTATGGAAAGGAGATCTTAATCCTTTAAATTATACAAAGAGATTTTTATTATCCATACCTCTCCTCAGTTGAGCCATAAATAGGAGAAAAATAAATCAAATATTGTCTGGTCACTTTAAAAAGCTTTTACGGGAAACAATTAATACAGACTAAATTAGTCCTAGGAATACATAAAAATAAATCAAGAATAACGAGACCTAAATTTAAATATAATTATCATTATAATCAAAGCAAACATATTTTTATTCTTTTTAAAAGAGCACCTAAAAACAAATGAATGCTTCAGTAGCATTGAACTACAGATGTTCATTGTTTTTCTTCTGGGTCTGTTTGCACACAGCAAAGCCCAGTCTGTATTTGACTTGAGCTTTGTTTATTTACTTAGTGCAGTTACATTAGTTAACTGAACTGTGTTTTCTTCTTTATGTAGCCACGAAAGCTCATTTATATCATAGACACACAATGATGAAAGAGGTTTTTGTCAGAATTTTACAACCTGTTTCTGAGTAATGGATATTTTACAGTGTATGTAAAACTGTAGTAAATCAGAGATATTCTAACAGCAGCCATAGAAAGTGTGAAAATTATATTCCCAGGAATATTTGGTGACTTGTGATCCTACAACTACAGGAATTCAATTCCAGGAACTGTATACAAGAAAAAAAAGTGAGAAAGAAATAAGAGTGTGGAGGGTTTTATGATACCATTTAAAAACAGTGAATTATTTTCAAACGTGTGTATGCCTCTTCCCACTGAGATTTCTCCAACAAGAAACATGTGCTGATATTTCTTCTAAATCACTTCTAAGTCTTCCAGATGTTAATCATGAATGTTAGTGAAACCAACTCCAAATCCTCTCTGTCTTTGGGATTTCTTTTTCATTTCATTATCGAAAGACATAGAGTATAAACTGACACATAATTTATAGCAGAAGTAAACCAGAATCTTCCATTTTAGCCATCTTTACATGTTAAAAAGTATGTCTATCTACAAATAACATAATTAATTGTAAAGAAAACCATAACTCTTTTGTAGGTAGCTGTTCAAAAAGCCAACAAAAACAGCATTAAAATATCCTCACTAAAATGAATTTATTTGTAAAATCAGTCTCAAACATAACCCATGAGCATAGTCATGTAATTTATAGCTACAAACTCCAACCCAGTAGAAATAAGAAGGCAATAGAAAATATGCAGACGTACTTTATGCAAAAAAGGAATGTCTCGTCCTTACAGAATTTCTAAGAAAAGGCATGCCTAGTGGATGGTGGGATGGTGGCCCTCAAAAAGAGGTACCGCATCCTAATCCCTGGAACCCAGGAATGTCACTTCTTTGAATAAAGAGTCTTAGCAGATGTCACTATTTTAAGGACTAAGATAACAAGATCAGTCTGGATTTTCCAGGTTAAGCCCTAAATCTCATGACAGGTATCCTCGTAAGAGACACATAGGAAGAAAGACGCAAAGGAAAATGCAAAGGAGAAGGCAGTGAGAAGACAGACGTGCAGACTGGAATGATGTGGCCACAGACTAAGTAATCTGGCAGTAACCACAAGCAAGGAGAGGCAGGAAACCAATTCCATCCTAAAGCCTCAGCAGGAAGTTTGGCCCTGGTAACCCTTCTGGCCTCTAGAACCGTGAAAGAATAAATCCCGTGTTTTAAGCTACCAACTTTGTGATCATTTGTTACGGCAGTCCTAGAAAACAAATACACTGTGATTTCAAACATTCACTGCAGCTCAATGAACGCAGGAATATTTCACCAAAAGAATAGAGGACTGCAGAATTTCCAGTTCCTCATTTAAAATCACTCCAACTATTCTTTATGCTTCGGCATGTGCTCGGATGCCAGGAGACTCTAAACCCAAATGAAATTTCAAACATTTTCAAATCACTCAACCTGAAGCAATTTGAGGTATTTATGTAAGGAAAGAAATAAATAGGGGCATAGGCATATATATTTTTGCAAAAACACATTCATTCAACCTCAAAAATAATGATCCAATAAAATAATGAGTATACCAACTCTTGTTAGTAACAAATTTAAATAAGAGTAACATTACCAGAATAACACATCTTCAATAATTTCTAGACTCAATGCCAGCAACTCAGTGGTTTAAACATGATCAATTAATGCAGACTTTAGCTGTTTTAATAGGTTTATATTGAATGCCCATGGAAGTCACGGAGTCTTTTCTTCCTTCCTTCCTTCCTTCCTTCCTTCCTTCCTTCCTTCCTTACATACTTCCTTACTGCCTTCCATTCTTTCTGTATTTCCTTCCTCCCTCCCTACCTCCCTTCCTTCCTTTTTTTATTTTAAGACAGAGTGCACTCTGTCACTCTGTATAGAGTGCCATGGCTTCATAACTGAGGCAACCTCAAACTCTTGGCCTCAGGAGATCCTCTTGTTTCAATCTCCCAAGCAGCTGGGACTATAGGCACTCACTACAATGTAAGCTAGTTTTCTCTATGTTTAGTAAGGGGGAAAAGAATTTTAACTTTATCCTGTGGGTAATAGGGAAGCCTTAAGTGTTCTTTTTAATGCTGCTAAATTCTGGTGCCAATCACTCAGCAAAGCAACCAGACACAAATATAAAATGGAACTCGAATGCTGGAATCCATTTTTTGACAATACCCAAGCTATATTCTGATATATGTCTAATACCCTCCAACCTTAAATTTGGCCTTGATTTTCTGATTTTGGATTTTTATTTCTTTCAGTATCAAAAATGGTATAAAGGACATCAGAAGTGTGGACATGGTTAGGGATGGCAATGCAGATCAATTTCAAATATAATTCATCTCTTAAGCTGGTTCACACTTTTTAACCAGGAAAGATAAGTATATTTCTCTCTTCCCCTAGTGAGTTTTTATATATGTGTGATCTAAGAATAAAGATCAAGGATTCAAATAAATAAAAAAAAAGACTTTCACAGGGTGCTATCATAGGAATTCACATGAAAAAAAGAACATGTTTTGTTGCCAAAAATATATATTATTGTTATTGCTATTTTCTTTTTTGTTTTGGTTTTAGTTTTGGTGTTTTGGGTTTTTGTTTTTTTTTTTTTAGCTTTTTCATTTCCCAAAGGCAGAGTCCCCAAAAGGCCAAAGGCTCCAGAATCAGTCCAAAAAGCAGGCCTAATCTCCTAACATTGAAATGCAAATCATGTTTCCAACTTAGTGCATATTAAAAAGACTTCAAGTAAACTCAAAGAAAATGAAAATCACCTCCACCTGCTGTTTGAAGAGAACCCTGGTAATACATTAACCTTTGGACAGTTGGGGTTATTGGTTAAAATTAGAAGAGCTGAGAAGCATGGTTAATGGCAGACCGCTTGCGTTCATCATCTGACCTAATTATAGCAGCTTGTGTTCATATTGCCTGAGTTACATCCTCTGAGAGATTTACTGGGCTAAATAAGGGAGGACAAGGTATTAGTATTTATGTGCAAACCATCCAAGCAATACTGCTATTCCTTCACAGGGGAAGTGATTTTGCTTTGGGATCAGCAAGTTCTATAAGTACTAGCACAAGGTGGGTGAGACTATCCCTTCCAGAAAGAGAAAAATGTGAAGCCACACGTGCCCATGCTCATGGCCAATACTCTGGAGCATTCTGTAATTGTAGGGATGTCACCTCCACATTGAGGTCATATATTGAAGAATTTGTTTGTATTCTACAACTGTGAACAGGGTGCTGGAGAGTTCTTCTGGGGGAAGTCATGTTGCAAGACAAAACATCAGCCATGATAAAAATTTACCAGTAATTATCCAAATTTATAATCATTCACCTGTAATTATTCAAATATTACTTAATTTAATAAGAATCCAAAACATGTAGAGAATTTTATTTTTTTTGCGGTTTTTGGCCGGGGCTGAGTTTGAACCCACCACCTCTGGCATATGGGACCGGCACCTTACTCCTTTGAGCCACAGGTGCCGCCCAACATGTAGAGAATTTTTTCAAATATGCTTTACCCCTCAATTTCTATTTGTTTACCCATTTATTAAGAAAAAATGTTTTAAATTCAAAAGAAATATAATTCATATTATATAAATAAACATATTTATATAAATAAATATAATTTATTATATTATTAGATGAGATCCCGGAGGCTTAAAAGAAGATTTCACCCCTTCCTTTGATCCTCCGGTTCACCCTTTCTTGATGAGAAGTACCATCAAGAAGTACACATCTTGATGTGTAATGTACCCATCACCTTCAAACAATATAGCCACAAAGTGCTGTTTGAAGCTTCCTTTCCTTTGACACAAACAGTGGCAGGAGTTCACCACTGAAGTTCCCCTCTGCAAAGAATGCATAATTAAAACTTTATCAATTGATTCCAATTTTCAAATCAATTTGGACAATCCAGGGGAGAGAAAGATGAAGAGGCAGAGAAAGAGAAAAATAGAGGGAAAAGGAAGTCAGGCAGAGATAAAAGACATGGACAGGGAGGTGCCTGTGGCTCAATGGGGTAGGGTGCTGGCCCCATTGCCAGAGGTGATGGGCCCCAGACAAACCCAGCCCCAGACAAAAACTGCAAAAAAAAAAAAAAAAAGTGGACAGAGAGAGAATCAAAATAAATTTATGAAAGAAATGAGAAATGTTTGACCTCAGAGGATGGCATTTCAGCATGCTAGACTGACCTAAGAAGCCTCAAGATGTCTCTGAAGCTCCTCCTTTAACCACGACCATTCAATCTCCCAAAACTCTTGGAACATCTTTGTCTGTCTGAGCTACATATCCCCTAGGAGAACAATTTTTCTTCTCTCCCATCCCTATAAGAATGGCCACTCCTGAACATACTGTTCAAGAAGATAATGTTCTGTCTCTCAGACTCCTAAAAATTCCAAAGGAAATATTTACCAGTTAATCTTTGATCCCCATCCATTCATTGTCCCTGGTAATTCCTTATTGGCCCTCAACAGAATTCCTCTTTTTTCCCGTTAGCCCATTTTATCGGAAGGTCGTATCATTCTCAGAACCTGCTGGAGAGTGGAATCCTCATTTTCTGAGCTCATGTGCTTATTAAATGCATTCGACTATTTTTCTCCTATTAATCTCCTTTATTATGAATTGATTTTTCAGAGAACCTCCTGAGGGTCTTTAAAAGATAGCATCTGCTTCTTATGAGAGTGTTTTGACAATGTAAGCCAAAGCTTTCGCAGATAACCCAGGAGAGCATCACCATAGAGTCCTCCACCGTAACAAGGACCTGCTCACTCCTCTCTCATCACATAGGGGCAATTTGCCAGACTTTCACTGGGAAATCAGTAGGCATCCACTTTACAGTCATGATTTGGCTCTTTCTGACATTTCCTTTTTGCCTTGTCTCAAAACATTTTTAAAGAGAAGCCATTATTCTCTTGTTAAGAATGTAAAAAAGACTACACTGACATGGTTAAAGTCCCAAGACCCTCAGTTCTTAGGGATGGAGTAGATGTCTGGAATCATTGCTTACAAAAGTGTCTTGAACTTAATGCTACTTATGTTGCAAAAATACAGTTTATGCTTATACTTGCATCCTTTAATTTCCCCTTTCCATAAACTTCTTCTTTTTTTTCTTTTGAGATAGGGGACTCACTCTGTTGCCCAGGCTAGAGTTCAGAGGCATCTTCATAGTTCACTGCAACCTCAAACTCCTGGGCTGAAGTGATCCTCCTGCCTCAGCTTCCTTTGTACTGTCCAACTAGGTAATATTGCCCACTTCAGACAAGAGCCAATATACCGAGACAGTCAATGTTGCAATGGAGAAAAGAGTTTAATTTCACAGAGCACAAGTAGGCAGATGGGGGAAATTTCTCATGTCTACCTCCCCGAGAATTTGGGAGACAGAGTTTTTAGGATAGTTTGTGGAACAAAGAATTAGGCAATGAAGTTTGCTAATTGGCTGGGTTTGGGATGGAACCAGAGAGCTGTAAAATTGCCTTTTTCATTGGTCAGGTTCTTACGTGTGTCTTATAAGACCAGCTTGAGTCAGTTCCTTGGCATAAGCCACCAGCCTGGGTGGGTCAGCAGTTCTACTGGAGTGCAGGACCTGGAAGATAGCTCAAAAATGACCTTTAGGTTTCAAAAGGGTGACTCCAACTACAGATAAGAATTGAGAATCTTTATGTCTACCACCCTCGTGACTGAGGAGTGGCAATTATAGAGAAGTGAACAAGGGGACAGTGGCTGATTATTATCATTATTTTTATCTGAGCCTGTGCCTTATGTTTAGCTAGGCCTTTACCACAAGTCTCGCCCCTTGCACCCCTTCATTAATTTGTAAGAGCAGCTTCACCCTGAGTAGCTGGGACAACAGGCGAATGCAGCCATGGGCATATAATTTTTCTGTTTTTTTCTTTTTTTGTAGAAATTGGTCTTTTGGTCTTATTGTTTTACACAAGAAGGTTATGAACTCCTGGCCTCAAGCAATCCTCCCACCTCTGCTTCCCAAAGTGCTAGGTTTACAGGCATGAACCACTGTGCCCAACACCCACAAAATTTCAAAATCCTCTCGTATGTGTTACTTTTCCCTAACTGTAATAGAGATAAAAGTAACAAAAATAGCATTCAGGAATAACAAAGAAAACTAACTTGGGCGAGGACTACTTTCATATCTATATAGATATATACACATATTGCATAGAGTATTATTTTTGTCAAATTAGATAATTTCAAAAATAGCAAATACTATTTAGACAGAAAGTCTTACTATCATAATTTTTACTTAATTGTATAGTTTGTCCACATTAATATAGAAAGTAAAATATATAATTTGTAAATATAAGTACACAAAATTTTATTAAACCAGTTATTCTTCCACTTATTCTATCACTTTCAAGAGTTCTATTTGTGAAATTAATGATTATATCTGAAATCTACTTCACAGTTTATCATATACTATAGTTATTCATAGGAAGTATTTTATTTATAATTTGGCTCTTTTAGCTAAAGAGTTAAAGAAACAAAACTAGATAAATTTAATTCCCCTTTGGTAAAACATTTCATTAAGGTATAAAGGATGAAAACCTATGTCTGTGTAGATATAACTAATTAAAATCTGTATGGAAAATGTTACCGAAAGTTTACCACTTGTCCCCTGGGCCACATCAGAAGCCAAGGGCAAGTGGTTTCAGGAGAAGGAAGGAGAAGTTTATTAATTTGCTGGCAAATGAGGAGGTTGGAAAATTCCCATCTTACAGTATCAATGTCTGCCTTTGAGCAAAACTACAGAGTTTTTGAAGGAGAGGTTTTCAGCATCAAGCTGTTGCTTACTGTTAATGTTCCAATTCATCCCTTCTTGAGCTAAAACAACTCATGATCTCTGCCCAGACAATGTCCTTGAGCCATGTCTGGTGTATACAGAGAACAAAGCATATACCCACGTCCCTCTACCATGGGCCTGAGAAAGGGATGCAGGTTTTTTGTTTTTGTTTTATTTTTTTGCAGTTTTTGGCTAGGGCTGGGTTTGAACCCACCACCTCTGGCATACAGGGCCAGCACCCTACTCCTTTGAGCAACAGGTGCCGCCTGGGATACAGATTTTAATTCCCACGACAGTGGGGTAGATTTTAGAGAAACAGAAAACAATTTTACCACTTTTAAGGCCATTTTCCTTTTATAAATTAATTTTTTGCTAAAACTTTCTCAAATATTTTGTTTGATATTTTCTTAAATATATTCTCATCTATATTAGCAAATAAGCAGATATAAATCGGTTACCAAAACAAGAAAATCAGGCATTTTAACTATGTTCTTAAATTTTTGGAACATAACCCCTTCCCTATCACAGGTAAGAATCAAGGGGATGAGGATTTTTTTTTTAATAATTTTATTGAATCATAATTATGTACATTGGTGCAATCACAGGGCACGATTCATATACATTCAGAAATATTTTGATCATACTGTTACAGATATCCTTCATGGCATTTCCTTGATCACTATATAA
>CAUYON010081877.1:0-33746 GCA_963573935.1 Arctocebus calabarensis
CCTCAAACTCTTGGTCTCTGGTGATTCTCTTGCCTCAGCCTCCCGAGTAGCTGGGACTACAGGCGCCCGCCACAATGCCTGGCTATTTTTCTGTTTTGCAGTTCAGCCGAGGCCAGGTTTGAACCCTCCACCTTCGGTATATGAGGCCAGCGCCCTACTCCATCAGCTGCAGGCACCGCCCTCTTTTGAGTTTTCTTTAAACTGTGTTTTCAGCTTCTTCATTGCATTGTCTTAATTTAAAGTTTTTAAAAATGAAATGGTATAATTCCCTTTTGATGGATGGAAAACTAAATTTTTACAAAGCTTTGAGTAACTCTGTAGCTTTTCTTTTCTCCTTTAACTTCTGCTTTTTTCCACCCTGCATACTGGTAGTGTGCTAGAGAGGAAAGAGGAGAAAGCAGGATATTTTTATGGAGCAAACCATGGATCTTATTGAAAATTTGAACCAGTCTTTATTTTTTATATTGAGAAACAGCACAGTTGGGTGGCACTGGTGGCTCAGTGAGTAGGGTGCTAACCCCATATACGGAGGGTGGCGGGTTCAAACCCAGTCCTGGCCAAATTGTAACAAAAAAATAGCCGAGTGTTGTGGTGGGTGCCTATGGTTCCAGCTACTCGGGAGACTGAGGCTAGAGAATCGCCTAAGTCCAAGAGCTAGAGATTGCTGTGAGGTGTGACACCACAGCACTCTACCGACAGCAACAAAGCGAAACTCTCTCCCTACCAAAAAAAAAAGAAAGAAAGATAAAGAAAAACAGCATAGTTATGCATTATAAAATAGAATTTAAAATGTACAAGAGATTTTAATATGAAATTTAGAACTTTAGAGAAGTGTTATGCTTGAATTGGGCTGTCTCCAGCCTAATACTCTTTTCCTTCAGGTATTTTATATTTCTCTGCTATTGGAGAAACTGATAGGAAAGTTGCCAAGACCTTGCTATTTTAGGGTGACCAGAAGATTCAGGTATAATGTGGTAAAATGCAGTGGTAGTTGTATGCACAGGGTGCGAGTCACATCCGGAGGGGAGGGGAGGAGAAAGTTTCTGAAGGAGGAAGCCCTGAGCAAGAGCAGAGGTACAGCTGGAAGTTTATCCAAATATAGAATAGCAGGGGCGTGGGGGGCATCAGGAAACTTACAGGAAGTTAGGGTGTCAGAACATCAGATACCAGAGGTGGCAGGTTCAAATCTGGCCCTGGCCAAAAACTGCAAAAAAAAAAATTAGTTGTGTTGGGGGGGTAAGTGATTAGGTGGGTTAGGAGGAGCAGAGACCAGCTCATGGCATGCAGAGGAGCTGGAATTTTGTTTTGAATGTAATGAGAAGCTGCCACAAAACTTTAAAGCACAGTAGGCAATGTGCCAAAGCAGGGATGGGTGTCTTGTAGTAAAACTATTTACAAAAACGGGTGGTGGGCTGGGGCTAGCCTGCAGGCCAGAGTTTGCCAACCCCTGGGCAAGAAGATAGTTACTTTGAGAACTGTGGGACTAGAACGTCAGTATGTGACTGTATTTCATCTAGAAGACAGATACGTGCCAGATACCACCAGGATTCGGTATTAAGTGTCAAATGTGTGGTCCCTGGCCTCGTGAAGTTCACAGAGATGTAGGGGAGACACATGTTAGATAAATAACCAGTAGTTATTTAGTACCTTTGTGACAAGTGCCATGAGGGGAACATACAGGATGATCTGCAGGCTGTAGCATGTACCTCTGACAAGGAAAAGCAGCCCTCCTGCTCCTAGCTAATGGGTAATCTTTTTGTTTAGAAAAGAAGCAGTCAGAAGAAAACCTCTTCTGGGCCTGCATGCCTGCGTGGTGTGTCCAAGCCTTTCCCTCCTGTTGGTGGGTGAGCTTTCTTCACCCAGGCCTCATTCTCTATATTCCATCCCTTCTCGAGAACTTGTGGTCCATGTTCCCCTCTTTCTCTGTTCTTTTACAACTTCAGTTTCTCTCCTGGATTATTCCTGCCAGCACACAAACATGTCTTCATTCCACTAATTTCAAAAGTTTCCTGTACTTGTTATTTCCCACTTATTTCTCACTATTACCCACTTGTCTACCTCCCATTCCTATTTTTAATTTATTTATTTTTTTCCTATCCTCACTTCTGCTTGAGCTCATCTCATTGGACTCTTGTTCCTACCTCACCACTGAAGCCACTTTGTCACCAGAGATCTCCATGGTGACAAATTCAGAGGTGTTTCTTGATCTTCCTCTCACTGACTCTCTGGTGTTTTTTTATTTTTGTTTCTGTAGAGACAGAGTCTTACTTTATCGCCCTCAGTAGAGTGCCATGGCGTCACACAGCTCACAGCAACCTGGGCTTAGGTGGTTCTCTTGCCTCAGCCTCCCGAGTAGCTGGGACTACAGGTGCCTGCCACAACATCTCGCTATTTTTCTGTTTTGCAGTTCGGCCAAGTCCAGGTTTGAACCCTCCACCTTCGGTATATGGGGCCAGCGCCCTACTCAATGAGCCACAGGCGCTGCCCGACTCTCTGGTATTTGATGCAGTTACTTCTTTACTTCCTGGACACTTTCTTCTGGCTTCTTATTCTCCCCCACCCTTACTAGCTGTTCCTTGATGGTCTCTGTGGCCACAGATCTCGGCTGTACAAGCGCCCATGCATTTCTGCAGCTTTCTCTTCCATTCATCCACTGGTGATCTGAAGACAGTAACTCATATATTCAGCTTGTGTTGATACATATGAAGCTTTTTCATGTATTGACTTCTTGAATCCTCACAGTACACATCTCTCTTCTGTGAGGCAGGTATTGTTCTCATTTTACAGACTTCCCCAGAGCCTTGCAGCTACTAAGTGGGGGAGGCAGGTCCAGTCTCAGGGAGGGAATCCGCCTGTGCCCCCTGCCCTGCCCCTGGCTCTCTGTTGCCTCTCAGGTGTACTCTGTCCAGTCAGGGCCCCTGCTCTGAGCTCTAAGTGCAGACGTGTACCTGTGACCTCACATGCAGTTAGTATATGGGCATCTCACAGTTAAACTGCAGCAACTAGCTTAGACCAAATATCAGATCAACCTCAGTTTTTCCTCTTTTACTCACATCTCATGATCAATCCTTTTTCCACTGACTGTAAGACATATTCCAACTCCATTTCTTTTCATCACCTTTGCTGCCAGAGTTTGGTCCAGGCTGCCACCATCTCTTGAGATGCTGGGTGTAGTCACAGCCTCATGACTACCCTCCTTTCCTCTACAGTTCCTCCCAAGTCCCACAGAGAGTGGTGTTTTTAAAGCATATACTACCATACCTGTCACTTCCCAGGTCTAAACCACCCAGTGGCTTCCCTTGAATTAAATCCATCCTCCTTACTGTGGTCTATAAAGCTGTCCATTACCCAGTCCCTTCCTGACCACCTCAACTGCATCTCCTCCCCTTCTCTCTGCCAGTCCACCCACACACATTTTCTTGCTTTTTCTGAAAAACACAGGGCGCTTTTCTTTTTTAAAAAATTATTTTAGCTGGGCACAGTGGCTCATGCCTGCCATCCCAGCACTCCAGGAAGCTGAGGCAGGTGGACTGCTTGAGCTCACAAGTTTGAGACCAGCCTGAGCCAGAGCAAGACCCCATCTCTAAAAAATAGCTGGGCGTGTGGTGGGCACCTGTAGTTCCAGCTGTTTGGAAGGCTGAGGCAAGAGGATTGCTTGGGCCCAAGAGTTTGAGGTTGCTGTGAGACATGATGCCATGCCACTCTAAAAGTCAGGAAAGTGAGACTTTGTCTCAAAAAAAAAAGATAATTTTAATTTATAGGCAAGGTCTTGCTCTGTTCAAGGTGGTGTGCTGTGCGCAGCTCACTGCAGCCTCAAACTTCTGGGCTCATGGGATCCTCCTGCCTCAGCCTTCCAAATACCTGGGACTACAGATAGATGACACTATGCCCAGCTAATTTTTTTTTTAAAGAGGTGGGAGTCTTGCTCTGTTGCCCAGGCTGGTCTCAAATTCCTGGCCACAAGAAATCATCCCACCACAGCCTCCCGTGGCCGTGTGCCCAGTCCAGTGCTCCTTCCTACCTCAGGACTTTTGTACTTGCTGTTAGTGATACTTTGATTACAATAATCCCCCACCAGATACCTTAGCATGCTGGCTAAGACCTTCCTTGACCACCTAATCTGAGTCTTTCTTCCATTCCTCTCTTTTCCCTATTATCTATCCCCTAATCTTACTTTTGTTTATCTTTCTTCATTGCATTCCTCCCCACTGAAATCATAGTGTGCACTTTGTTTACTTTTTTATCCCCCTCTCTCCCCTGCTAGTGGGACCTTTGTCATATTGACTGTTAATTATTCCTGACATCTGGCGCACAGTAGGAGCACAAAGGGTATTTGTTGAAAGGAAGGATGGATGGATGGGTAATCATTTAGAGAGCATGCTCCAGGCCAGGTGAGGTGGCTCACCCCTATAATCCTAGCACTTTGGGAGGCTGGAGTGGGAGGATCTTTTAAGGTTGCAGTGAGCTATGACTATGCCACTGCACTCTAACCTGGCCAGCAAAGCAAGACTCTATCTCAAAAAGAAAAAAAAAAAAAGGCATACTCTGAATTGCCAGGATTCAAGTCCCATTTTCCACTACTTATTTAACTCTGTCATCTTTAAAAAGGTACTTAGTTTCTTTAAGCCATTTGTTAAGATGAGGCTAACTATAGTATCATCTTTATAAGGGTACTGGGAAAATTAAAATAATTTATGTTAAACATGAAGAACAGTTCCTGACACAAAATAAGATTAAAAACAAAGGTGGGTAGGTAGAAGAGAACATTCTAGAAGAGAGAACAGCCAGTGTTGAGCCTGTATTTTTTTTTATTTTTCTAGTCAAGTGAAGCAGTGGGAGTGGAGAAGAAACAAAGGAGTCTGTAACTGGTTGTGATCAATTAGTTGTAAACACCACTGCACTCGGACCAGCAATCCTTTATATTTTCAACTATTAAGACTTTATAAATGTAAATGGCTATGAAAAATATATTTTCTTTCAGCTTTTTTTTTTTCTTTTTTTTTGGAGACAGAGTCTCAAGCTGTTGCCCTGGGCCCTGGGTAGAGTGTTACGGCATCAGAGCTCATAGCAACCTCAAACTCTTGGGCGTAAGCGATTCCCTTGCCTCAAACTCCCAGGTGGCTGGGACTATAGGCACCTACCACAACACCTGGTTATTTTTGTTGTTGTTGTTGCAGTTGTCACTGCTGTTTTAACTGGCCCAGGCCGGGTTTGAACGCATCAGCCTCAGTGTATGTGGCTGGTGCCCTACCCACTGAGCTATGGGCACTGCCCTGAAAAATATATTATTTTTTAGTGTGTTTTCCATAATTATCCTAGTTTTCACCATGAAATGAACAGAGCAATAGTATCTGTATCTGTTTTTAGCATGAGATGGTAACATACAAGGTATCCTTGTTGGAAGCTAAACGACCTGGTTTGGGGAAGGGGCTGATATAAGAAATAGTGTTGATGCTTGGAATGCCAATTGTTGGTCACAATGCAGTTAAAGGTTTTAGATCTACATGGTTATGGGAAGTCTTTTTTTTTTTTTTTGGTAGAGACAGAGTCTCACTTTATCACCCTTGGTAGAGTGCCATGGCATTACACAGCTCACAGCAACCTCCAACTTCTCGGCTTAGGCAATTCTCTTGCCTCAGCCTCCCGAGTAGCTGTGATTGCAGGTGCCTGCTATAATGCCCGGCTGAGGGTTTCCTCAAGATAAAATATTAATATTTTTTCCATTTGATAATTTTTAAGTATACCAGCAGCCTTTCTTATTTATTTATTTTTTTTGAGACAGAGTCTTGCTGTGTCACCCTCGGTAGAGTGCCCTGGCTTCACAGCTCACAGCAATGCCAAACTCTTGGGTTTAAGTGATTCTCTTGCCTCAGCCTCCCAGGTAGGTGGGATTGCAGGTGCCTGCCTTAATGCCTGGCTATTTTTTTGTTGCAGTTGTCATTGTTTAACTGGCCTGGGCCTGGTTTGAACCCATCAGCCCTTGTGTATGTGGCTGGATCCATAACCACTGTGCTATGGGCACCAAGCCAGCAGCCTTTGTTTTTTACTCAAAGAATTCAATATAATATATAGTTTTTATAGGAAGAAACAACTTCCCATTCCCCAGTGTTTTATTTGGAGACATTTCAAACCTACAGAATAGCTGGAAAAAATTGCACAATGGCTAGGCTTGGCCTCTGTGGGCCTAGCACTTTGGGAGGCTGAGGTGGTAGGATCTCAGCCCAGGAATTTGAGACCGGTCTGGGCAACATAGCAAGACCTCATATCTACAATAAAAGTCGAACAGGGGCGGCACCTGTGGTTTAGTGAGTAGGGCGCTGGCCCCATATACTGAGGGTGACAAGTTCAAACCAGGCCCCAGCCAAACTGCAAAGAAATATATATATATATATATAGCCAGGCATTGTGGCATGCATCTGTAGTCCCAGCTACTTGGGAGGTACAAGAGAATCACCTAAGCCCAAGAGTTGGTGGTTGAGGTGAGCTGTGTGACTCCACAGCACTCTACTAAGGGCAATAAAGTGAGACTCTATCTCTACAAAAAAAAAAAGTAGAACAACAGAAAAATTAGCTGGGCATGATGTAGTAGCTAGCTACTGTAAGTCCTAGCTATTCCAGAGGCTGAGCCAGGTGGATTGCTTGAGCTCAGGAATTTGAAGTTGCAGTGATCTGTGATCATGTCTCTGCAGTCTAGCCTGGGCAACATAGTGAGACCCTGTTTGCAAAAAAAGGAAAACTATTACATTGAAGCTTTGCATACCCACATTTATATATTTTTTCCTGAAACATTTGAAAGTTGCAAATACCATTACAATTTACTCCAAATGCTTTCATGTTTTCTCCTTAAAGCAAGGATATTAATACCACTAGCCCATCCAGGAAATTTAATACTGATTTCAGTATCATGTAATACACAGTCCATTTTCAGATTTCTCTAATTATCCAAAAAAAATGTAAAAGAAGAGTGAGAGAGAATGTGAGTATGTATGTGTGTTTTAACCCAAGTTCTAGTCAAGGTTTTTGCATTTCATTTGGTCATGATATTTATTATCTTTCATTATGCTGATATTTTTGGAAAGTCTAGGCCACATTCTGATTTGTCTTGTTGTTTCCCTCAAGATCAAATTTAGGTTAAACATTTTTGGTAAGAATGCTATATAGGTAACATTATGTACTTCCCATTACATCACATCAGTAGACATAAAACGTCAACTTGTCCTATTACTGATACTGCTAAAGTTTAGTAAATTTAGTTAGCGTGGTTTTTCTCAGCTCTCTCTACTGTAAATATATCATTTTCCTTCTAATTAATAGATATCTGGAGTCTTTGGATTGTGTGAATGTTCTATTTCCCACTACATCTTTTTTTTTTTTTTTTGAGACAGAGCCTCAAGCTGTCACCCTGGATGGAGTGCCGTGGCTTCACAGCTCACAGCAACCTCCAGTTCCTGGGCTCAAGCGAGTCTCCTGCCTCTGCCTCCCAAGTAGCTGGGACTACAGGCGCCCACCACAATGCCCGGTCATTTTTTTTTTGGTTGTAGCCGTCATTGTTGTTTGGCGGGCCCCGGGCCGGATACAAACCCACCAGCTCAGGTGTACGTGGCTGGTGCCTTAGCCCATTGAGCCACAGGCGCCGGGCCCCCACTACATCTTTTATTCAATTATTTTAGCATTTATTGATTCTTGCTTTACTCAGTTAGTACTTGTTCCTTTTGCATTTTAGCTAGCTTTCTTTGGTGGGGGAGAGGGAAAGGGAGACAGAATCTTGGCTGTATTGCCCAGGCAGGAGTACAGCCTTGAACTCTTCAGCTCAAGTGATTGATCTTGCTGCTACAGTCTTGGGTGTAGCTGAACTACAGCTGCTCGCTCACCACTGTTCCCAGTAATTAGCTGGCTTATTTTTTAAATGAATACTTTTCTCTTTTTCTTCTCTCAGTATCACTACAAAGTCGTGGGGTCTTTTTATACTCAATGTGCTATATTCCTTTTCTATTGTTTTTCCAATTTATTGGCTGGTAGAAGCCAATAAATCTCTTTTGAAATGGTCCTAGCTGTCTTTGAATTCTTCTGTCTTTTTTGTACAAGGTATTGCAGGCTCACCTTGTACTGTCCATGCTCTGAACCTTGAATCAGCCATTTTCTCAAGGATCCCTGGCTCCTTTTAGTGGGCAATGGTATATAGAAACCAAGATCTGGGTACTAGATATGCTTAAAAAATACACTTTTATAAAACATTTCCTGTCATTTAGGATGACTTTCATACTTTTAAAAAATGGTTCAGGCTCGGCACCTGTGGCTTAATGGGCTAAGGTGCCAACCACGAACACCTGTGCTGGATGGGTTCGAATCCAGCCTGGGCCCTCCAAACAACAATGACAGCTGTAACCAAAAAATGGCTGGGCATTGTGGCGGGCGCCTATAGTCCCAGCTACTTGGGAGGTGGAGGCAGGAGACTTGCTTGAGCCCAGGAATGGGAGGTTGCTGTGAGCTGTGATGCCATGGCACTCTACCCAGGGTGACAGCTTGAGGCTCTGTCTCAAAAAAAAAAAAAAAAAATGGTTCATAGTTCCAAGGACAGTGTCTAGAGGCATTCAGAATGGTGCAGTGTTTGACGTACCGTCATAGGCTTTCCTACAATACAGCCTTTAACAAAACCAGGCTGTCCCAAACCCCTGGTAACAGAATTGTTCACCTTTATATCAAGAAGGTTGGGAAAGCACCAAATTCTCCATGTGACGTGTGCCTAGGCAGACTTTGAGGGATTGGCGCTGTGAGACCTAAAGTTCTTATGAGGTTGGCTAAAACAAAAAACATGTCAGCAGGGTCTATGGTGGTTCCATGTGTGCTAAATGTGTTGGTGACAGGATCAAGTGTGCTTTCCTTATTGAGGAGTAGGAAATTGTTGTGAAAGTGTTGAAGGTACAAGCACAAAGTCAGAAAATTAAATAAGAAAATGAAGCTTTTTTTGAGTAATAAGTTAAGAATGAAAAAAAATGGTTAATAGTCCTTCTTGCAGTCCTGTGTGGTTAAGAAGGTCAAATGCAAAAATCTTTGTTTAAAGATGAAGAAAGTGAGGTTTTGGGTGGCACCTGTGGCTCAAGGAGTAGGGCGGCAGCCCCACATATTGGAGGTGGCAGGTTCAAACCCAGCCCTGGCCAAAAACTGCAACCAAAAAAAAAAAAAAAAAGAAGAAGAAGAAAGTGAGATTTAGAGAGGGTCCTGGAATTATAAAGCTAGAAAGAACAGGTGCCAGGACCCAAACCCAATTTCTTTTACCTGCTAGTTTAGGTTTTCTCTTTCTTTCCTTTCTTTTCTTTCTTTTTTTCTCTTCTCTCTCTCTCTCACCCTAGTACATAATTTCTAAAAAGTACATTAGATATTTCACAAAGCTGTGTCATTGGTTCTTGGTCTTGGTCACTGCCGGCCCCAGTAAAGAGTGAACACATCCTTCGTGAGACTAACTGACAAATGATGAGAACCTTAGAAAATAATTGCCTCCTTCTAATCATTGCCATTTGGAGCTCCTTTTGTAACAGAGTTTGCTAAGAAGGCTTTTGGCAGTACTTTGTGATGAATGGAATGTTTGATGTGTGACTTGGAGAGCTCTGCTGAAAACAGTGCATGGATCTGTTTATATGATCAAGTGCTTAAAATTCTAAAAAAGAAACAGAGAAAACAGTGCCTGGTCATACCTAAACCCTTTGTCTCATGGTAGCCTGTAATAGGGTCATTGCTGGGGAACCAAAGGAAGCAGGACCCTGGCAATCGATCTTAACATGCTGTGGTTATACTGTATTTTGTTACGTGAAGGTCTTTTTTTCTTAACCATGCTTGTTTAATTTTAATTAAAATCTGTGCTTTTTTTCTATTAACCCCCTAAAGAGTCTTTTTTGAAATTTGTCCCCTAATATCCCCACCATGAAATTTTAATTCCTCATATATACTTTATATCTATTAGTATAATGGATATACACATATGTATATATGCTTTATATGGTTCATCCCTCAAAAAGTATTCCTCCCCACCCCCGTGGGGCGATATTCCCCTTATTGAAAATGTATACAGTAGATGAAAGAATGAAAAATAAATCTGATTTATAAGAATCCATATTATAATAGTATGTTTAAAATAAAGTATCTTTCTTATGCAACCTAAATGCAATCTATAAATCATAGTTCAACTCTGAGATTTTTTTTTTTTGTTAACCTGAAGGCTAAATTTATCCTACCACTGCAAAGGTAGTAATTTTTCACCCATACAGAGATAGCTTCAAAGTCTATAGTGCTAATTTTTTTCCCCCTTCCAAACAGTTAGATACTAGCGAATTTAATTTTCAATATTATTTTTCTCTGAAATTCCTTAATGTATAAGATGTTGCTTAAATATATTTTAACATTTAAATGATAAATGCATTTTTCTCCTTAATACCCTCCCTTTTCCTATCAATCACACCTCAAATAAAGAGCTCTGGAGTCTTTGGGGGAGTAGAGACAGACTACAGCATAACATCGTTTTTGTTCGGCATTTGTGTGCTTTGTGGTTTTTACCCTAAGCATTTCTCTGTATGTCTTTTTCATTATTTCCTCCTCTAATTTTCTTTAACTTGTCTTTTGCCTTTTCTACTTTCTTCAATATCCCTTGCATTTCTCTTTTCCTTCCCTCTTATTTCTTCTCTCTCCTACATGTTATCTCCTTTCTTTTCATTCAGGACTATGAGAGTAAGTTGCAGGCCTTGCAGAAGCAGGTTGAGACCAGATCGCTGGCTGCAGAAACAACTGAAGAGGAAGAAGAGGAGGAAGAAGAAGGTGAAATCTAGAGACCACAACATTCCTATGATTATCTTTTGAAACCTGTGTTATCGAATTAGTCCTTTTTCCATGATTAAAGCTGGATTCCTTATAGTTGGCCATACCATTTACCAGTATTTAAAGATGGTTTAAATGATGCTCAATGCTGAGAATCCTGACTGTATTTTCTGAGGTGGGTGCGGGGCTGATAGTATTCCTTAGAACTTTGAGAGATTATTGAGCACTGTCTTCATAGAAATCTGTCAGGAAGCTTATACGTCCTGCCTCAAATTTCTGTACTTAGAAAGTTCATATATTTGCTATAAATGAATATAGAACGCAATATTTATTAAGATAGTCTGTTCAGTTGGGTGGTTTAAATCAGAGATTTCCCAGTGAGGACTTTGTAACATATCCATAATATATCCACTTTAATATAATAATATAATATTAATATATATCCATAATATATCCACTTTAAAGCCATTTTGGCATATTTCTAATCACATTGCTTAATCGTGCTTGCCTAAGTTTTCTAGCATTTCTTAGCTGAATTAGACTTTCATTGTTAGTTGTCACCTTATAATTTAGGGTGAATGTTTATCACACCTCCTTTTTCCACCTAACTTCTTAGTAATCTCAAGGCTACCAATTAACTTTGAAGGAACTCTTAATTTGTGTGCTAAATTCTTTATGTTTCACTATGTAAATGAAATTGGACCTTTTTTCTCCTGTATTAGAAAGGAAAAAAAGAGAAATATTTGAAATTATACTACGTACTACATGCCAGGGGTCAGGGATATATTTTTTACTATGGCCACGCATCATCATTATATCTTTTTTTTGTTTGTTTGTTTTTGAGAGACTTCTCTCACTTTATTGCCCTAAGTAGAGTGCTGTGGCGTCATAGCTCACAGCAGCCTCCAGCTCTTGGGCTTAGGCAATTCTCTTGCCCCAGCCTCCCAAGTAGCTGGGACTACAGGCGCCCGCCACAACGCCCATCTATTTTTTTTGTTGGTGCAGTTTGACCAGGGCCGGGTTCAAACCCACCACCCTTGGTATATGGGGCTGGCACCCTACCCACTGAGCCTCAGGCACCACCCCATTAACAAAAAGAAAGAGAAAGGGCTGGGCCTGGTGGCTCCTGCCTATAATCACAGCACTCTGGGAAGCTGAGGTGGGTGGATTGCCTGAACTCACAGGTTTGAGACCAGCCTGAGCCAGAACAAGACCCCATCTCTAAAAAAGAATCCAGTGTTGTGGTGGGTGCCTGTAGTCCAGCTACTTAGGAGGCTGAGGTAAGAGAATTGTTTGAGCCCAAGAGTTTGAGGTTGCTGTAAGCTATGATGCCATAGCACCCTACTGAGGGTGATAAAGTGAAAGTATGTCTCAAAAAAAAAAAGAGAGAGAGAGTGAGCAAGAAATCTGTTTCTTTGACATATTTTTTTTTGGTCAGGGCTGGGTTTGAACCTGCCACCCTGAGTATATGGGGCTGGTGCCCTACTTGAGCCACAGGCACTGCTCCTGATAAGCTATTTTAAATAAATACAGGAGTTAGATCTTTTAGGCTTTCTGAACTATATATATTGCTTTCATAATGTCAACAGAATTAGTAAGCTTTATTAGAAAGAAAAAACAAAAGCAACTCAATGAAAAGAAACTAGAAAATGCCTCAACTTCATAAAAGAGATCAGACAGAGGAGAGAGGTGTTGTCTGTGTGGTTATGAGATAACGTTAAGCTTGCTTCATTTGCTCTTTCAGTTCCTTGGACCCAGCATGAATTTGAGTTGGCCCAATGGGCCTTCCGGAAATGGAAGTCTCACCAGTTTACTTCATTAAGGGACTTACTCTGGGGCAATGCTGTGTACCTAAAGGAAGCCAATGCCATCAGTGTGGAACTGAAGAAGAAGGTACGATGGGACAGGAACATGGCAGTGTGGAGGCAAAGCTGAGCCTGCTGTGGGCACGTCTGGGCTGTTACTTTGAGCTAACCTATCCCTTGGAGGAACTCAACTACTTTATGTAATAATGCTTCTTTTTTATATGCCTTTATTTAATATACATATTAAATATATAACATAATGATATATATTGTATGTTATATATGCTGAAATACAGTTGGTACTAATTAAATTTTTATTATAAAATTTTAAAAATAGATGTTCTCTAGTTTATTTTATAGGTGGTGGAGGATTGTATTCCTGACAAGAGCTAGAAAGACACAGTATAAAAAATGCTTCTCTTGGGTTTCTGAAATGTTTTACTTTTGTTTTCTGTTATTAAGTTTTCACCTTTAAGTCCTATATGCCCCTTTTCCACTAAGTTAGTTGCTTGTCTTCTCGCGTCTGAGAGGCACTGTTGTGTAATGGACAAGTGTATGTGCCCCACACCTGGACAGTCCAGGGTCCAGCCCTACCTCCGTGAGTTGTGTTGTCTCTAATAACCCTGAGTCTCTATTCCACATCCACAAAATGGGGTTAGCAACAGTGGCTGCCTCCAAGGGATACTATAAGGAATGAAAGTGTGAACAAAACATACATAAAGCACTTTGGGAGGGTGAGGAGGGAGTATTACTTGAGGCAGGAGTTTGAGACCAGCCTAAGCATACTGAAAAAAATAAGAAAAATCAGTAGTGGGTAGTGATGCTCATCTGTAGTCTCTGCTACTCAAGACGCTGAGGTGGGAGGATCCCTTGACTCCGAGGAGTTCCAGGTAACAGTGAGCTGTGATCACACCACTGCGTCAGCCTAGGCAATAGAGCGAGGCCCTATCTTGGGGTGGAGGAGGACAGTGCTGGAGAATGGTAAAGGCATTAAATTTTTTGTGTGCTGTTTGTAATTATTATTAGAACTTTACACCAAAAGTTAGATTTAGGGCGGTGCCTGTGGCTTATTGAGTATACCGAAGGTGGTGGGTTCAAACCTGGCCTCTGCCGAACTGCAAAACAGAAAAATAGCCAGGCGTTGTGGCGGGCGCCTGTAGCCCCAGCTACTCGGGAGGCCGAGGCAAGAGAATCGCCTAAGCCCAGGAGTTGGAGGTTGCTGTGAGCTGTGTGATGCCACTGCACTCTACTGAGGGCGATAAAGTGAAATTCTATCTCAAAAAAAAAAAAAAAAGTTAGATTTAGCCTTCTATATAGCCTTAACAATTTCTTAACTGCTGAGATTACAGTGGGAGATGATATTGTGTAGAGGGTAAAAGCACAAACTGCCTGATTTGGGGGAAATTTGTTATCTTTTCCCAGGGATGTATACTCTAGTTCTCTAAACTGGAGATAAGATGTCTTCATTCATAATCTCAGCAGTCCTTCTCATTTTGTTGTTTTTAACCTCTCTCTTCCTCAAGTAGAGTAGATAAAGGCAGTAATGTTTTTTTGTTTTTACTGCTGTACTTAGCATTTAATTAATATTTGTTGGTGAAAATATAAGGCGGTGGTGAGAAATGAATGACATGAGGCTTGTGTAGTTATAATCTCTCAATTTGAAGTGGAAAACCTCGATGTGTTTCCATCCTCCCTCATTACTGAGAGTCTAGAGATGCGTTTTGGGTCTACTTTTAGTCTCTCTCTCTTTTTGGATATAGTCTCACTCAGTTGCCTGGCTAAAGTGCATGGCATCATGGTAGCTCACACAACCTCAGACTCCTGGGCTCAAGTGATCCTCCCCCCTATGCCTCCCAAAATGCCAGAATTATTGTGTGAGCCACTGCACCAGCCCCTTTTTGTCTCTTGTATAAGATTGACAAAAGACTTCATTCCATCCGCTATTACTTATTTACTGAGATGTTAGTTTGTTACACTAAGAAAACAAAGTATGTAAATAACTGAATTTGAAATTAAGATTATTCCCTTTGATTTTTATACAGGTGGCCTTTGTTGTCAGTCACAAGCTGTTTGTTGAGCAAATACCGTGTTTGACTTCTTTCTAGTGGGTGCGTGATTCCTTTGTCTCATCTCATTCTTGCTGAAAACCATTGTCAATTCTTTCCATTCAGGTGCAGTTTCAGTTTGTTCTGTTGACTGACACGTTGTACTCGCCTTTGCCTCCCGAGTTACTTCCCACTGATATGGAAAAAACTCATGAGGACAGGCCTTTCCCTCGCACTGTGGTGGCAATAGAAGTCCAGGATCTGAAGAATGGAGCAACACATTATTGGTCTTTGGAGAAACTCAAGTATGAAAACTTTCATAAAAGCTGATTGTTTTATTTAGAAAATAATAACAAATTGCTTTAAGTGTGCTCCCTCAAACTCTCTTCTCTCTGTTGCTTTTTTTTTTTTTTTTTTTTAAGGCTAGTCAAGTGAAACTAGAGAAGGAACAATGAAATCTTTGACTAGTTGTGTTCAATTAGTAGAGAAACTGTCTTTTCTGTGCTTGCTGTCGTGCCGGTGATACTAACACGTATCCATCTTCTTTTAAGCGAATACATAGGTCCTATTCCTCACATACCTTTGACATTTGTCATAGAAATTTAAATTTACCCTCCATACACCCTCTTTTATTTTATATGTTCCGATTCCATATTTATCTCTTATCTTGCATCTAGAAATTACTCATCTTTTCTGTCATGGACCACATGATGATTGATAATAAATAGGGAATTTATGACATAGCTCCCTTTACTTTAGTGTGATGAGATACTTGCTGCCTTCTCAGGGTGTCTGGGATGTCATGCACCATTGAACCACCCTTCTCCTGTGACTGTCATGACTGGTAAGGACAGGTGGCCATTCTTGACTTTTGGTGGCTGTCTCTAGATTCTTTGGATGCTATTTTGCTTTCTTTCTTTTTTATTTATTTATTTTTTTTGAGACAGTCTCATAATGTTGCCCTTGGTACAGTGTGGTGTCATAGCTCACAGCAACCTTAAATTCTTGGGCTTAAGCAATTCTCTTGCCTCAGCCTCCCAAGTAACTGAGACTACAGGCTACCGTCACAACGCCTGGCTGTTTTCTTGTTGCAGTTGTCATTGTTGTTTAGCTGCCCCAGGCCGGGCTCAAACACACCAGCCTTGGTGCACATGGCTGGCACCATAACCACTGTGCTGTGGTCACTGAGCCTGGATGCTATTTTGCTTTCTGTATGTTTGGTCTTCATTCTTTTAAAGTAATATTAAATGGCAGGAAGAGCTTCTGTTCTAAAACACTTGGATGGAAGATGTTTCTAAAGCAAAATGTTAATGCAATCTCACAGTATGAATCCAATGCACCTTATGTTTACTAAACAGGCAGAGGCTGGATCTGATGCGAGAGATGTATGACAGGGCAGGGGAGATGGCCTCCGGTGCCCAAGATGAAAGCGAGACCACTGTGACTGGCAGCGATCCATTCTATGATCGGTTCCACTGGTTCAAACTTGTGGGGAGGTATGTGATAATTTGTTGATGTTGTCTTTTTAAATAATAAATACTCTTATTTTAATTGTTTAAAACCATAGCAGATATTACAACAAGTTAAAAGAAAACTGTATAAACAAGCCCAGTCCATAATCTTATCTACCCGAATAATAACCACTATGTCATTTGGTATATTTCTCTTTTATTTTATTCAACAGGCATATTTGTTTCAAGCCTCAACCTAACCGTCTTCCCTGGCTTCCCTGACTCACAAAATGTTTTACTGTTAATTAAGATAAGTTTAAAAGGCTGGGCACAGTGGTTCACAACAGTGCTTTGGGAGGCTAAGGCAGGAGGATCACTTGTTATTTCTCCAAAGAAATAACGATAAAATAAAAGGTATATAAAAGAAAAAGGAAACCTGTACCTGTATTATACACAGTTTAAAATCACAGCATAGCTTACCAGACTGCAGTCTGTTCATTATCTGATTTGTCCTCATTCTTTCTTTTTAAGCAATTCATCCCACTTTAGTCACTGCCAAGGGCAAACTAATTGCACACTTTGCAAGTCTCCTTGAACCCGGTTTGTGACATCATTTCCAGCATTTAATGAAAATAAGTAGTGCTTCTGGGAGCACTACTTTGTTTTTTTTTTTTTTTAAAGATAAGGGTCTCTCCCTGGGGTGTGCTATCACATCTGGCAGTTTTTAAAATTTTTGTAGAGACAGGGTCTCACTGTGTTGCATAGGCTGGTCTTGACCTGGGTTCAAGTGATTCTTCCTTCTTGGCCTCCCAAAGCACTAGCATTATAGGTGTGAGCCACTGTGCTCAGCCTTATGAGTCCATATTGAGTCTAGTTCTTAGAGGTTTAGAATTTTTAAAGCAGGGAAAAGTTTTGAGCTTAATGATTTCAGAATTAGAATTGTTTTGCAATTGCAAAAATTCTGTGTGTTTTTTTTAAGGTACTGAGTAAAAATGAAATAAGCCTTTTCTGCTCCATTTTGGTAGTAAAGTGGTTTTCTTAAAGAGATGAGTTGGTTAAACATATCTTAGCCAAGAAAAGCACGTGCTGCTTTAGCATATACCATTTCACCCATTTTGTTTCCTGCTCCAAGATGACCTGAGACTTTGAATAAAGATTGGAAGCCTTATTATTTCAGTGGCTCCTTTGAGGCCTGGATGTTAATCTTTTGTATGAACTAGAGAATATAAACATTTTATAGCACAATATTTACCAGGAATGGTCTACTCACATATTTCTTTTGCTGTTCTTATTCTAAAGATCAGTCCTTACATAACTTTTTCAACCTGCCCTATTTCTTTTCACCTAATTCAAATGATTTTTGTTTATTTTATCCTTTTGCTTTTCTGTTAATTTTTATTGTGTTGATTCCCCAGTGGATTCTGCCCTATGGGTACCTATAGCTTCCTGTTTAACCAACTATTCCTCTCTCCCTGACTGTGTGAATCGTCGTCTTACCTGGTGTCTAGTTCCCCCATTTTCCACGGCTGTGTGAATGAGCGCCTTGCCGACCGCACGCCCTCCCCCACTTTTTCCACGGCTGATTCCGACATCACTGAGCTGGCTGACGAGCAGCAAGATGAGATGGAGGATTTTGATGATGAGGCATTCGTGGATGACACCGGCTCTGACGCAGGGACGGAGGAGGGATCAGATCTCTTCAGTGACGGGCATGACCCGTTTTACGACCGATCCCCTTGGTTCATTTTAGTGGGAAGGTTGGTGAGGTTATTGTGAGAAAGGCAAAAAGGGACCAGCTCTTGATCTAAAGGCCTCTTTGTGCAGTTCTGGATAATCTTACTTTAGCCAATTCACTTCATGAACACTCTGTCCTCCAGGTCAGCTGTATGTCAGGTTCTTTATAAATGCTGATTTGGCTAGAGAGAGATCGCAGGCATTGTTTGTAGGGTACTCAGTTTACTCAGCCCAACATACAGCAATGAGTGAATACCTCATAGAGAACCCCTTGTCTTAAATTGCCCAATAATTTTGTTTTGAAGGAGGAAACCCCAAAGGAGAAAGTAGTTAAAGCTAAGAGTCAAACGTAATGAGCTCAGTAAATGGTATTGTAGTCTAGATGTTTCCTTCTTAAAGCAGTGTGATTGAAGAAGTATAAGGAGATGACATAAGGAAGGGAGCAGAGCAAGTGTAAGGTCAGGCTAAAGAATCTGTGGTACTGCAGGAATCAGAGGACCAGGTGGACTCAGGAGTAGTGTTGGGTTTATTTTTTCCTTAGTCTACTGAGGTGTGAAAACAATCAGGAAAGTCAAGTTTTTCCTTTGTCTAAAATGGATACCTTGGCCATCTGGAGTGGCTCATACCTGTAATTCCAGCATTTTAGCAGGCCAAGGTAGGAGAGTCACTTCAGGCCAGGAGTTTGAGACCAGCCTGGATATCAGTTTCTACAAAAAATAAAAAAATTAGCTGAGTGTGGTGGAACACACCTGTACTTCCAACTACTCAAGAGGCTGAGGTAGGAGGGAGGATCACTTCAGCTCAGGAGTTTGAGACTGCAGTGAACGGTGATTATGGCACTGCACTCCAGACTGGGCAACACAGTGAGACCTGTCTCTAAAAGGAAAAAAAATGTAATTAAAGAAAGATGTCTTTAGTTGGTCAGTTTCACTGAGCCTATGTGTAGGTCTTTGGTGTCTGTTAAAATTTTACTTATAGACTTTATAATATGGAATCTCTGAAAGTCCTTTATTGACACCATCGACAATATTTATTTAGTGCTACATGAAACTGCTTTGTTTTAGGATTGTTTCACCAAAATCAGGCATGATCTATGCTCTTGGTTTGTCAGTGATGCAGAGTTCTTGGTGCATAGGGTCCTGAAAGTGATGTCTTGTCTATGTGCTGAAGTAATTTTAATCACAAGTTCAACAGTAGAGCACTCACCGGGTCAACCAGAAAGTATGTCCAGGTTTTAAAGTACTAAATTTAACTCTTATACTACATTAGAATCACACATCCTTGTTGAACTCTTTAACAAGGGAATAAGTACCAATTAAAAATTGCAGTATAGTGATTCTCCTGACCCAATAGAGGTATAGGTTCTAAAATTTAGCCCAAAGAATGATGTTGGTCACCTAGTGGGAGCATCATAACTAATGATGAAAACGATCACTGTTAATGGAAACAGGGAAAGGGAAAGCATTTTTGATGATGAAAGCTTTGATTACATCCCTAGAATATTATCCAGTTCTCTGAGTTTATAGTGGCAGAAAGGCATTTAGAATTCAGTTTTTCCACATGAAGGGATTATATACTCATGAATGTTATTTTCTACTGATGTCTCACTACTATTAGAAGCTTAGAATTTCAGAGAAGCTGGTTTATATTAAAACTGGAAAAATTATATACACATTATGGGATAGTAATGCTTTTTAAAAAAAATCTCGTGGCCCTGTTGTTCAGCACATTTCCATACAATTCTAAGGGGGTTGGAAGTTAGAACCCAGTTTCTGGCCATGAACTTGGTCCCAGTGTCAGTTGTGCAGCTTCCAAAGCTGTTCACATGTGTCTATACCTTTGCATGGTGAGGAGTAGACAGTTTCATCCTGTGATTAGTGTTGTGGGGAGGAGAATCCTGCCTAATTGTGAGGAGAAGCCTGGGCCACCTGTGTCATATACTTAAGACAAGCAACTTGAACTGAGGCCTGTTGGCTTCTCAAGTGTATAAGGAAGAGTTAGGCAGAAAAAAAAATCTTTTTCATCTTACATATTCTGTCATCTGCACTATAAAAACGAACATTCTAGCCAGGATTTCTACAAAGAGGTATTTGTATTTTGAATTAGTTGTGTGGAAACTTGGTTCGGAATCCCACTGAATGTGGAAATCAACTGCCTTAAGATAGATATGTTAAGATATATTCTCTCTAGTTTTATTTTTTTAATTACATCAGATACAAGTGTAGATATAAAGCAGTTAATCCTACTTTTATTTTCACTTAAAGCATTTAGGGAGATATGGCTCAGGAACTGACAAATTTGTTTCCATTCCTAGGTTCTAGAACTTACTTTGCCTTGCAAGAGACTAGGAGAAGAGGTGAATCATAGTAATCCAAAAAATGAAGGATAGCTCTCCACTGTTGCCCTTGACTACATTTCTCCTGTATAAACAAAAATGTAATAATGCAGCATCACTCAGTTATGTGGTGGACATTGTATAACAGGAGTGACTTCTTTTCTGTTTTTGTGATTCACAAGATTGGATTTCCCCTATTGGCATATAATTGTAATATAAATCACTTGCAAAAATCTTGCAAATTCCATTTGCAATCTTGGAATCTTGTGAAATTCCATTTGTAGGTTTTTTCTTGGCTGTGGCTGCCTCTGGTGAATCTTTATATGAAAACTAAAAGAGCTTGTCCCTTTAGCTGTTCTCTAATGGCATGGTGGGATGTTATGCACCATCCATCATAATTTGGGATGAATGTAAACTATTTAAGTTAGTCTTATGGGCTGAAAGGGAACAAAGGATGGTTATTCTGTGGTCTCCCTGAATACCTTAACTGACATTCTTCCTGTAAATATCATCATAATTATGCTGATATTTCTTATCTTTATGTTGACAATTTTGTGTACGTTTTTGATGTAACTTCACTGCTAACATATCCTTTACATCTTCCCTTCTCTCATCCCTGTTCTCCTTCAGTCTGCTAAATAAAAGTATAAGGACTCTCAAAAATGCAGAGTTAATTCCAGTTTATAAAGTGTCGAAACTGAGACCCTTTATACAGCATTAATTTTGGGCTAAGGGGTATCTTCTAATCTGGTAACATGACAAGGAGCTATCTCGTGAATGTTATTGTACAGTCTCAGAGCTAATGCCCTGCTCCTGCTATAAAATCATAGAAATCTCTTTTCTAAAAAGGGAAATCTAGGCTAGACACAGTGGCTCAAACCTGTAACCCCAGCACTCTGGGAAGTCGAGATGGGAGGATTGCTTGAGCTCAGGAGTTCAAGACCAGCCTGAGTAAGAGCAAGACCCCATCTCTACTAAAAATAGAAAAACTAGCCAGGCATTGTAGAGGGCACCTATATAGTCCCAGCTACTTGGGAGGCTGAGACAGGAGGATCGCTTTAGCCTAGGAGTTGAAGTTTGCTGAGAGCTAGGTGACTGCATGGCACTCTAGCCTAGGCAACAGAGCAAGACTCTGTCTCAAAAAAAGTTAATAAATAAAAAATTGAAAAGGAAATCTGCAAAAATGTCTTCAATGCTTTCACATTTGGGATGGCCATTGCCATAGGCAGGAAGGAAAGTCTCATCTTTAGTGTGTGCTCAAATAGTAGTTTATTGTAACATGTGTGTGAATATGATACGCTTTCTTAAAAAAACAATAGCTCCTATTTTTACATAGTTATGTTTGAGATGACATACATAGTAAAGAATCTAGATGTGTTCCAAATAGTTAATATATGTCATGAGTATGGCTTAGAAAAATCAACCCAGTATAAAGTTGGATAAATTTACTTCTCTGCCCATTTTCCTGGAAAATCTTCTGCTTAAAGATAGTAGATAGATCATTTTCCTATTTCCTGATGCTCAGAAATGTTTACTCACCAGGTATATATTGTGTATTTACTGTATGCCATGATCTATGCAGATAATGGTGAGCAAAACCAGATGTGGGCCAAGAGGTGTGTCTCATGCCTCTAATTCTAGCACTTTGGGAGACTAAGGCAGGGAATGCTTGAGGTCAGGAGTTCAAGACCAGTCTGAGCAAGAAAAAATTAGATGAGCATGGTGGCCTATAGTCCCAGCTCCTTGGGAAACTGAGGCAAGAGGATCCTTGAACCCAGGAGTTTGAGGTTGCAGTGAGCTGTGATCACACTGCTGCATTCTAGTGGGGAAGATAGAGCAACACTCAGTCTTACAAAAACAAACAAACAAAAAACACAAAACAAGACAGTTCCTGCTCTAACATACTTATAGTTGGTGGGCGACACAGACATAAATCACATGAATAAATGTAAATTACAGCAATGATGAAAATAGTCATCTATTTTGGCTGGGCACCCGTAGCTCAGTGTTTAGGGTGCCACATGCACTGGGGCTGGTGAACATAGCCTGGGCCTGCTAAACAAAAAATAAATAAAAGTAAGAAAGAGAGAAAAGAAAATGGCCAACTATTTTAAATTGCACACCAACATTATGGACACACTGTAATATGTGTGTTGCCAAGATTGTATAACACTGGGGGCGTTAGGTCTGTCTGGATGTTCCCAGGTCCCCTAGTTCCTGGTGTCAAGAATAAGTACTGGTACCAAGTTGAGCTGATGATGGAGTAGTCACAGATACAGAGCAGTCCCACACAGTTTATTACAGGAGAAAGAAATAAGCTATACAAAGTGCAAGTGAAGAAGAAGCTGCACAAAGTGACGAAAGTGAAAACATGTACCAGACAGAGAGAGAAACAGGTTAGTCTCCACAAGTGGAGATAGACCAGAGTCTGAGCACATACTGCATTTTATAAGCTCACCAGTTTGTCCCACCTTTCTCTGCTGGTATTGGTTATCATTTCCTGCCTTTTGGGGTGATTGACAGGTTGGGATTATAAAAGAGATTACGTAACAGGTTGGTTATGTAACAGTTTCCCTTTCTAGGCCTACCTATAGGGCTTCCCCACAGTTCTTCATGAAAGCTCCACCCTTGCTATGCTAATTATATGGTAATGAGCTCTGGATCAGTAAAAGATCACTAGGAACTGCATATTGTGTATGTTCCATACTGAGTTACCATCCTCAGTATGGTTCCTAGCAGAAATTCTGTACCCACTCTCCACCTTCAGCCACTTCTTTGCCACCTACTTACCTTCCACTAGACCTACCAGGGGAATCTGTTAGGCAAGAGTGAGTGGTCTCTGAGATCAGAACTGAAAATGTGAGGGGGCCCATACCTTGGTGGTTAGGGCACCCACCACATGCTCCAGGTCTGGCAGGTTCAAACCCAGGCTGGGTGTTGTGGCAGGCACCTGTAGTCCCAGCTACTAGGGAGGCTAAGGCAAGAGAATCACTTGAGCCCAAGAGTTTGAGGTTGCTGTGAGCTGTGATGCCATAGCACTCTAGGGAGGGTGACAAAGTGAGACTCTGTCTCAATAAAAATAAATAAATAAATAAAAGAATTGAAGGGGCGTCCCTGTTGCTCAGCAAGTAGGGCACCGGCCCCATATACCGAAGGTGGTGGGGTTAAACGCAGCCTCGGCCAAACTGCAAAAAATAAATAAATAAAATAAAAGAATTGAAGACATGAAGTCAAAGGCATGAGATGGGCAGTGAGTGCAGAGAAGACTACAGGCAGAGGCGATGTGCAGTGACTCTTCAACATCCTAGGCTTTAGAAGTGGGCAAGTCTGGCTGGAAAGCTGGGAAGAGAGGAAAAGGTGATATCTCCTATCTCTATGTGATAGCTTGTGCTAAATTCTCAGTCTTTTCAACTCTGTTGTGGTAGTTGGTGTTGATGGTCCTCTTTACAATCCTTTTTAGAAGACTTTGCATTTAAAATTTGTATGCCCCAAAGCTCTGTCCCTCTTCCAGAGCCTCATTCACCCCTCCCACTTAGGAGCAGACTGAAAGGGAAGTAGTCATCAATTGATCTGATTTAATGTTCATTTGCAGTTATTTTTGTTTTACTTTTCATTCATATTTCATTTAGACTCAAAGTTTTATTAACATTTGTTTTTCTGTGGTGAATTTTGTCTATTTCCAGAATTTTCAGTACTTTGAGCTGAAATCCCAATATCTACCCCATTCTCCTCGTCACTTTGTTTTAAAGTAGATTTCAGAACAGGAAATCTATAGCAGACAGGCATGATGTCACTTTTAGTTATGTTTGATTTCTTGATGCAAGTGTTTACTCTTTGTCTTTTGTCTTATGTTCAAATCAGCATATCCCAAGTAGGAAAGCAGGAGTAACAGTAGGAACTAGATTTTCTTTCCCTTGCACTAATTGAAATAAACACTCTTAAGCTTTGTGATCGCCATTTTTATTACTTTAAAAAAAATCTAATGCTGGCTTGGTGCCTGTAATTTAGTGGTTAGGGCACTGGCCACATGCACCAGGGTTGGCAGGTTTGAGCCTGGCCCAGGCCAGCTAAACAACAATGACAGCAACACCAAAAAAATAGCTGGGCATTATATCGGGCACTTGTAGTCCCAGCTACTTGGAAGGCTGAGGCAAGAGAATCACTTAAGCCCAAGAGTTTGAGGTTGCTATGAGTTGTGACACCACAGCACTCTACTAAGGACGACATAGTGAGACTCTGTCTCAAAAAAAAAAAAAAAAAAATCAAAAGCTACAAAATAATTAGAGAAGAAAAAAGGAATACAAATGGAATATGACTTTGTTTAAAATGTAAAGTGTTAGGCTCGGTGCCTGTGGCTCAAGTGGCTAAAGCGCCAGCTACATACACCTGAGCTGGCGAGTTCGAATCCAGCCAGGGCCCACCAAGCAACAATGACGGCTGCAACCAAAAAATAGCTGGGCATTGTGGGGGGTGCCTGTGGTCCCAGCTACTTGGGAGGCTGAGGCAGGAGAATCGCTTGAGCACAGGAATTGGAGGTTGCTATGAGGGCGACAGCTTGAGGCTCTGTCTCAAAAAAAAGAAAAAAATAAAGTGTTAGCTCTGTAACTTATCTTTTATTTATGCATTCATGAATTAGGTTTTGGACTCTAGCAAAATAAACCCTTCAGGGATCATCAGCTGTCTTCTGCCTTAGCCTTTATCTTGATACCCGTGCAGATCAAGCTCACTACTCAGGTTTCTGATTGCACAGCTTCTCTGCCCCTGTGTGTCTGCTTCCTTCAGTTTGTCAGTCTCCCTGCCCGAAGAGAATAGTCTGTCCTCAGAGTAAAAATAAAGACCCATAATACTGTGATGTGAAATCCATTCTAGAGTTATTAACTATATTTCAGTCACATTTTTCCTGCCTTTTTTCTCTCCTGGTTCCTGTTTTGCCCATTGGAAAAAAATAAAAAAACTCCTTAAAAGGTTAATCTCTTCGAGAGGTTAACCTGCCACCCCCAGTAGCATCACAGAGCAGTATCTGAAAGTCTACTTTCAACTGTTACTCTTCTACCTACAGTGGTATTTTTTACAGAGAGTAATTTGGTGTAAGTTGGTCTTTGTCAGCGGCTTCACCAAGCATTTGCATTTGTTCATGTTGTCTCTGTCTAAAAACGCAGTTGGAGGAAATCTGAGAATATAAAGATGAGAGTGACAAGGCCCAGAAGCCAGCACAGTTTCATGGCGATGTTCTTGGTGAATCTGAATGCCAGCTTCTCTCCGTGGGATGCTCTGATGTCAGTTTCCTGGTTTCTGTCTCCAGGGCATTCGTTTACCTGAGCAATCTGCTGTATCCTGTGCCCCTGATCCACAGGGTAGCCATTGTCAGTGAGAAGGGGGAAGTGCGGGGATTTCTGCGTGTGGCTGTCCAGGCCATTGCAGGTAGGTGACCTTCTCCTGATATGAGAAGTGTGGGTTCTTGGCCAGTTCTGGGTAGGCCAGCCTCGTTACAGGTATAAACTGTGGGGAGTTTATCTGCCTTGGGAAAAGCCTTTATTTGTTCCTTTCTAGCTGTTGTTCCAAGTATCGTAAGTAGACTCTGTTTAGTTTATATTATTGCTGTTTCGGATTAATGGGGTAAAGGAGTTTCCTTTAACATGTTAAGGAACAGCTCTTATTGGATTAACTTTGTAAAAGTCACTGGCATTTTAAATAAGGTGGCTTATCCTAATACAGTATTGGCAAGAAAAGAAAGAACCTTAATTACTTCAGAAGTAATGAAGAATTTTTAGGACTTAGTCTTGCTGAATTTTCTCTCAGAGTACTTCTAATAGCTATTTCTTTGACTGCTTTTCTGATGCTCAGGTCAAGATTGTGATATAGACTGGATGTGGTGGCATACCTGTAGTCACAGCAACTCTGTATTCTGAGTGGGGAGGATGGCTTGAGCCTAGGAGGCCAGCATGGACATTGTAGTGAGACTCTGTCTCTTAAAATTCAATCAATCAATATTCTAGTATTTTCCATGATCCAGAGTACATTCTAAGGAAAGAATGTGGCCATTTCCTGTAATTTTTCTGTCTTAATTTCCAAATACTGCACTTTGTTAAGCAACTTTTCAGCCTTTTCTTTATGGAAACCTTTGCCACAGTCAACAATGTTGAGTTGATGAAAGTTGCCTCCACAAATATATTACAATATTTGTAAGTGTTTGTTTTGTATTACTGAATATAATCTTGCCACAATGGAGTGGTAGTTCAGTATTTATGACATTCGAACAATCTCAAAAATAAAACTGATTATTAACTAGTCTTATATGAAGTAAGGAGGTCGGTAAACCTACATGAAGAGTTGGAAGCAGCCCATGTAATTTTGCTGCTTCAGTGTCATTGTTTTTTATCTAAAGGGACTTTCCTGTTTACTCTTATAATCTGATGAGAGTCATTCATCTTTCTCCCCGTATGTAGTCTTATTCTGTCCTTGCTAATTTTTTTCTACTTAGCGGATGAAGAAGCTCCTGATTATGGCTCTGGAATTCGGCAGTCAGGAACAGCTAAAATATCTTTTGATAACGAGTACTTTAATCAGGTGAGAAACCTTTGGGAAGAAGGAAAACCTCATGGAAATAGAAAGAAGTAGGTAGGTTTTTAAGGGAAATGTTCAGCATTGGACACCAATTCCCATCTCTAGAATTAAAAAATACAGGATGCTGGGGGAGGTGCCTCAGCTCAAGGAGTGGGGCACAGGCGCGTGTTCAAACCCAGCCCTGGCAAAAAAACAAATACAGGATGCTGGCTCGGCGCCTGTGGCTCAACGGGCTAAGGCGCCAGCCACGTACACCTGAGCTGGTGGGTTCGAATCCAGCCCCAGGGCTTGCCAAACAACAATGACGTCTGCAACCAGAAAATGGCCGGGCGTTGTGGCAGGCACCTGTAGTCCTAGCTACTTGGGAGGCAAAGGCAAGAGACTCGCTTGAGCTCAGGAATTGGAGGTTGCTGTGAGCTGTGATGCCACGGCACTCTACCCAGGGTGACAGCTTGAGGCTCTGTCTCAAAAAAAAAAAAAAAAAAAATACAGGATGCTGGTGACCACAGTTCGTTCACTAAAATATGGGACATGCCCAGTAATTACTAAGGTAAAGGCACAGACCCAGCATATACCTTTCATTGTCTTGCCTTTTCTCAGTTTTTAACCTGTGTAATTTTCCAGTCACTATTATTTGTCAAGCAAATAAATAGAAGTAAGGAAACTAACGAAAACTAAGTTTTTTATAGTACTTTGTCATATACCTACCCCTCCCTTGTTTTCAGAGTGACTTCTCTTCTGTTGCAATGACTCGCTCTGGTCTGTCCTTGGAGGAGCTGAGGATTGTGGAAGGACAGGGTCAGAGTTCTGAGGTCATCACTCCTCCAGAAGAAATCAATCGAATGAATGACTTGGGTAAGTAGATAGAGTTTTACTATTTTGTGGAACATTTTCAAAGACAGGAAAATACTGACCATGATCAAGGGACATAGGCCCCTTCATCAACGAGTAATGGAGAAAATGCCCAGCTCCCTCCTCTTTGTGTTATTTGAACTGTATGTGTATTCATTTGCTCCTCTTTAGATTTGAAGTCTGGCACTTTGCTGGATGGCAAGTTGGTGATGGAAGGGTTTTCAGAAGAGATTGGCAACCACCTGAAACTGGGCAGTGCCTTCACTTTCCGAGTAACGGTGTTGCAGGCCAGTGGGATCCTCCCAGAGTATGCAGATATCTTCTGTCAGTTCAAGTAAGCTTCCCCTTTGCTCTGCCTACCTTGTGGCAGCCTACTGAGATGCTATCCTTTGTGCATTATAGAGCGCTTCACACATGTGAGATAAGTTCTTCCAGGCTTTGAAGGAAAACACTGTCATCTCTCAAGATGGGAGTGAGGGGGATGGTACCTGTGGCTCAGTGGGTAGGGCACCGGCCTCATATAGCAAGGGTGGCGGCTTCAAACCTGGTCTTGGCCAAATTGCAACAACAAAATAAAATAGCTGGCGTTGTGGTGGGACCTGTAGTCCAGCTATTCGAGAGGCTGAGGCAAGAGAAAGCCCAGGAATTAGAGGTTGCTGTGAGCAGTGATGCCACCGCACTCTACCAAAGGCAATACAGTGAGACTCTGTCTCTTAAAAAAAAAAACCTAGATAGGAGTGAGAAGCAGAAACCTGCACAGGAATAAAAGACGGTCCCTTACAGTGGGGAGTGTGCCATGTATACTGCTGCGGACCCTGTTGTGTGCTGTCTCCTCTGCAGGAGCACAGGACCTGGTCCAGAGCAGTCTGTTTATTAGTCTTTTTAATACTTGTCATGCTAAAATGTGTTATTATTAAAGTCTGAAAGCAATGAATTTTCCAGCCACTAATTATGCCTATTTAATACTTGGGAAAAGGAAGTAATATAAAGAATAAATTCTACACTGACTGTAAAAAGCTAGTATGTAGAGAAGATGTGGCAGCTTTTATTTCTTACCCACTTAGAGCTTCTTCTGTGATGTTCTTGAGACATATACTCTAGGTGCTTTCATTTTTACACCTCTCTAAAAAAATCACTTTCTTTTGAATTTTAAGTTTTGTTTGTTTGTTTGTTTGTTTTTGAGACAGAGCATTACCCTGTTGCCCTCAGTAGAGTGCTGTAGCGTCACAGCTCACAGCAACTTCAAACCCTTGGGCTTAAGCAATTCTCCTGCCTCAGCCTCCCAAGCAACTGGGACCATAGGCACCCACAATGCCTGGCCATCTTTTGTTGTAGTTGTCATTGTTGTTTATTTAGCTGGCTTGGGTGTTTGAACTCGCCATCCTCCATGCATATGGCTAGCACCACAACCACTGTGCTGAGCCTGAATTTTAAAGTTTTTTATTTTTTTTTGAGATAGAATCTCAAGCTGTCGCCCTAGGTAAAGTGCCATGGCATCACAGCTCACAGCAACCTCCAACTCTTGGGTTTAAGCAATTCTCTTGCCTCAGCCTCCCAAGTAGCTAGGACTACAGGTGTCCACCGTAGCTTGGCTATTTTTAGAGACAGGGTCTTGATCTAGCTCAGGCTGGTCTCAAACCTATAAACTCAGGTGATGCGCCCAGCCTTCACATTTTCTTCTAGAGTTTTTATATTCTTGTGTTTTAGATTTAAATCTTTTATCCAGGGCAGTGCCTGTGGCTCAGTGAGTGGGGCACTCACCGAGGGTGGCAAGTCTGAACCTGGCCCTGGCCAAACTGCAACAACAAAAAAAATAGCCAGGTGTTGTGGTGGGCACCTGTAGTCCCAGCTACTCGGGAGGCTGAGGCAAGAGAATCGCCTAAGCCCAAGAGCTGGAGGTTGCTGTGAGCTGTGATGTCACAGCACTCTACCAAGTGTGACAAAGTAAGACTCTGTCTCTAAAAAATAAATAAATAAATCTTTTATCTAGCATTAGTTAATTTTTGTAAGTGGTTAGAGGTGCATAACCGGTTCTTCCAGCACCATTTCTTACTTAGGGATTCTTTTCTCCAATGTATGCTTTTGTTTAGTTTATCAAAGATCAGGTGGCAATATAAGTCTGGTTTCACCTCTAGGTTTTCTGTTCTGTTCCATAGACCTATGTCTTCGTTTGTATGCCAATACCATGCTTATTTGATCACTGCAGACTGGTAGTATAACCTGAAGTCTGGTAATGTGATGTTTCCAAATTTGTTTTCATTTGTTAGAATTGCATTGGCTGTTTGGATTCTTTTCTGGCTCTATATGAAACAAAGAACTATTTTTTTCAAGTTCTTCAAAGTATGATGTTGGTGTTTTAATGGGGATTACATGAAATCTGTAGATCATTTTGGATAGTACAGGTTTTTTTTTTTTTTTAGACAGAGCCTCAAGCTGTTACCCTGGATAGAGTGCTATAGCATCACAGCTCACAGCAACCTCCAATTCCTGGGCTCAAGAGTCTCTTGCCTCTGCCTCCCAAGTATTTGGGACTACAGGCGCCCGCCACAACACCCGGCCATTTTTTGGTTGCAGCCGTCATTGTCGTTTGGTGGGCCCAGGCTGGATTCAAACCCGCCAGCTCAGGTGTATGTGGCTGGTACCTTAGCCTGTTGAGCCAAGGGCACCGAGCCAGTACAGGCATTTTAAGTGTTGATTCTTCCAGCCATGAGCATGGTGTGTTCTTCTTTTTGTTAATATCTTCTATTTTTTTCCTTAGAGTTTCATAGTTCTCTCATAGAGATCCTTCACATCTTTTGTTAGGCATATTCCAAGGTATTTCATTTTCTTTGAAGCTACTGTGAAGGGTATTGTATCTTTGATTTGATTCCCAACTTGATTATTATTGGCATGAATAAAGGTTGCTTAGTTGTGGATATTGATTTTGTACCCGGAGACATTACTGTATTTCTTGATCACTTCCAGGAATCTTGTGGTTAAGTCCCTGGGGTTTTCTAAGTAGAAGATCATATCATAAACGAAGAGTGAAAGTTTGACTTCCTCTGTCCCCATTTGGATGCCCTTGATATCCTTCTCTGATTGCATCAACTAGGATTCCCAGCTCTACGTTGAATAGTGGTGGTAACAGTGGACATCCTTGTCTGGTTCCAGTTCTAAGTGGAAAGGCTTTCAGTTTTACTCCATTCAGTATGCTCTTGGCTGTGGGTTTGTCACAGATAGCTTCTATTAGTTTAAGAAATGTCCCATCTCTGCCTATTTTCTCAAGGGTTCTTATTAGAAAAGGATACTGAACTGTGTTGAATGCTTTTTCTACATCTGTTGAGAGGATCATATAATCTTTCTTTTTGCTTCTATTTATGTTGTGGATTACATTTATCCATTTGCAATTTTTTTTTGAGACAGAGTCTTACTGTGTCGCCTTTGGTAAAGTGTCATAGTGTCACAGTAACCTCAAACTCTTGGGCTCAAGTGATTCTCTAGCCTCAGCCTCCTGAGTAGCTGTGACTACAGGTGCCTGCCATTATGTCCAGCTGTTTTTAGAGACTGGGTCTTGCTTCAGCTCAGGCTAGTCTTGAACTCAGGCAATCTACCGGCCTTGGCCTCCCAGAATGCTAGGATTATAAGCATGAGCCACTGCGCCTGGCCTTTACTTGCATATATTGTACCAGCTTTGCATCCCTGGGATAAAGCCAACCTAATTGTGATATATAATTTTTTTAATGTATAACTGTATTGTATTTTGCTAGGATTTTATTGAGTATTTTTCTGTCATATTCATTAATGAAACTGATGTGAGGTTTTCTTTTTTTGTTTCCTAGTTTGGGTATCAGGTGATATTTGCTTCATAGAAGGAGTTAGGCAGAATTCTGTCCTCAGTGTTTTGGAATAGGTTTTGCAATATAAGTGCAAGCTCTTCTTTGAAGGTTTGGTAGAATAGTAGTGTAAAACTGTCTGGTCCAGGACTTTTTTTGCTTGGAAGCTTTTTTATTGTTGTTGCAATTTCAGTGTTTGTTATTAGCCTGTTCAAGAGGATCTGTTTCTTTGGGTTAAGTCTAGAGAGGTAGTGTGATTCAATATATTGGTTCATTTCCTCCACATTTCCAAATTTCTGTGCATAGAGTTTTTTTGTAGTATTCAGTGATGTCCTTTGTATCTCTGTGGTATCTGTGGTTATTTCTCCTTTTTTGATTAAATTTATTAGAGGTCTTTCTTTTCTCTTTGTAGTTAATGTGGCCAAAAGTTTATTGATTTTATTTATCTTTTAGTGAACCACCTTTTTGTTTCATTAATCTTCTGAGTGGTTCTTTTGTTCTCAATTTCATTTCATTCTGATCTAATTTTGGTGATTTCTTTTCTTCTGCTAGGTTTAGGATTGGATTATTCTTTTCCACTTCCTTCAGATGATTCATTAAGTTGTTGACTTGTGCTCTTTCTGTTTTTTGGATGTATTCATTTATTGTGATAGATTTCTCTCTAAGAACAATTTCTACAGTATCCCACAGATTTTGAAAGCTTGTGTCTTCATTGTCATTTTGTTCAAAGAATCTAAAGATTTCCTTCTGTATCTTTTCCTTTACCCAGATGTTATTCAGCATAAGTTTGTTTAGTTTCCATGACTTAATGTGGGGATGAAGGTTTTTCTTGGAGTTGAGTTCTTTTTTTTTTGAGACAGAGCCTCAAGCTGTCACGCTGGATAGAGTGATATGGCATCACAACTCACAGCAACCTCCAATGCCTGGGCTCAAGCAAGTCTCCTGCCTCCGCCTCCCAAGTAGCTGGGACTACAGGCGCCCGCCACAACACCCGGCCATTTTTTGGTTGCAGCCATCATTGTTGTTCGGTGGGCCCGGGCTGGATTCGAACCCGCCAGCTAAGGTGTGCGTGGCTGGCGCTTTAGCCCGTTGAGCCTCAGGCGCCGAGCCTTGGAGTTGAGTTCTAGCTTTATTCCATGATGGTCCAAAAAGATACAAGGCATAGTTTTGGTTCCACTCTCTTCTGGCTTGCAGAGTTTCCACTGAAAAATCTGCTGTCACCATAATGTCTTTGGAAAGCTGCTGCTCACATCTGGCTACTTCCAGTACTTTCTATTTCATTTTGACCTTGGTCAGTTTAATTACATATGTCTAGGACATGCTCTGTTTAAATTGAAACAAACTAGGGTTCAATATCTGTCATATCTATCTAAAAGTGAGTGTCTAAATCTTTGGTGATGTTTGGGAAATTTTCAGTTATGATATCCTCCAGTAGGGCTTCCATGCCTTTGGGTCTCTCTTCTCCTCCAGGGATACCTTTAATTCGTATGTTTGTACACTTTGTCTAATCCCATAATTCTCTAAGAGATTGCTTTTACAAATCTTCTCTCTTCTGCTTCTTTGGATGATTTAGCTCGAGACCCTTGTTTTCAAGACCTCAGAATCTCCTTCAATTCTTTAAGCTGCTTTCTAATTTCATCATGGCTTCCATTCATTTCTTGGGTCAATTTTTTTTTTTTTTTTTTTGAGACAGAGCCTCAAGTTGTCGCCCTGGGTAGAGTGCAGTGGCATCACAGCTCACAACAACCTTCAATTCCTGGGCTCAAGCGAGTCTCTTACCTCCGCCTCCCAAGTAGCTGGGACTACAGGCTCCCGCCACAACGCCTGGCCATTTTTTGGTTGTAGCCATCATTGTTGTTTGGCGGGCCTGGGGGCTGGATTCGAACCCGCCAGCTCAGGTGTACGTGGCTGGCGCCTTAGCCCGTTGAGCCACAGGCGCCGAGCCTCTTGGGTCAATTTTTGTATTTCCTTTTGGTGATTTTCCACTTGTTCTTCATTATTTTTGCTATCCATACTCTAAATTAAATTTCTGTCATTTCCATGATTTCCTTATATATGGGATTTTCTGTGGTACTTGCATTGTGATCCCTTGGGGGATTGATCTGCTCTGAGTTTTTTGTTTTTTGTTTCTCTCTTCTTTATTTTTTTATGTTATTTTATTTTATTTTATTTATTTATTTTTATTAAAACATAGCTGCGTACATTAGTGCAATCAAGGGGTACAGTGTGCTGGTTTCATATACAATCTGAAATGTTTTCATCAAACTGTTTAACATAGCCTTCATGGCATTTTCTTAGTTATTGTATGAAGACATTTGTATTTTGCATTTAGTAAGTTTCGC